>JAJEJO010003130.1:219806-256504 GCA_020662805.1 Glaucomys volans
GAGTGTGCGGAGGGTCCCCAGGGAGCAGAGAGGTTGAGAGGAAGTGAGTGACAGGGCGGGGCAGAGGCGGGAGGAGGGCTGGGGGCTGCGGGGTCCACTGTCAGTGTGAACTGTGTCTGCATGGGACAGGAGTCTGGGACACTGGGAGCTGAGATATCCCTCCCTGAGCCTCACAGGGTCCCCCTGGCTGCTATGACAAGAGTGGGTGGAGCCAGGGCAGAGGCAGGCAGTCAGGAGGCTACTGCAACGGTCCCAGCAGGAAGCAGGTGGCAGCCTGCAGAGGCTGAGAAGGTAACAGATCTGGGTCTGCGTCAAGACCAAGCACACAGGACTCGGGGACTCTTCACTCCATAGCACAAGCCATTACTAGTTTTTAAAACTTCATTCATTTTCACTTGGCACCTCCTCATAGGAACCTCTTAACAAGAGAGAAATTTAGAGGAAGATTAAAGAATGAAGGTATTGATCGCAGTATGATTTGTGATAGAAAGAAATCGAAACTTCAAACTTCAAGAGTGGGAGTCGAGTCAAGTCTTGGTTCGTCTTCTGTGGCTGTAAGAACGCCGCCGGCTGGGTAATTTATGAAGAAAAGAAGGTTATTCATCTCCTGGTTCTGAGCAGGAGCCGAGGGGCCAATGCAGGAACTTTGGGGGACGCATTTGAACAACAGCAAGTAGGAGCATCAATCACAGGAGACGGAAAGTGCATCAGGACGAGGTCGGTTGTCCCAAGTCTGGACCTGACCACGCGGAGGACACAGCTGGAGTCACCAGTGTCCAGCTCTCCTTCAGGGCCACAGGGCAACAGCACGTCCCTTGGCCTTCATCTCCAGGTGGCCAAGAGATTTGTGTTGGCCACTGAGAGAAAGGTCAGCAGACGCAGTGAGTGTCCCTCCGAGCAGTACTTAGCTCCTCCACCCAGGCCCCCTGCCCATGTTGCCCTCGGGTCCTTCCTGCCCTGCCTGCTCTGGAGACCTCCCTGGGTCCCGGCTGGGGGACTGACCTCTCTCTGCCCTTGTCCTCTGCCTCCCCTGTCCCAGGGTCCGGAGCCCACCTGTGGCAGGGGGAGACGTGCCCTTCCTCCCCAGGATGACGAGTGGATGCCTTCTGTCATCAGTGGGGTCACGCGGGGGTTGGAGATGGCCGTCGCTGTCTCCGTGTTGACAGCTGTCGACCTCTGAGGAGCAGACGCGCTCGTGCAGAACGTGAGCTCCTGCTGAGGTCGCATGGCCACACCCTGGGTGCACAGAGGCCTCAGCCTGCAGACCACCCTCACAGGGGCACCTGCCGGCACCCTGGAGCCAGCTCGGGCGCCCAGTGAGACGCAGCCTGCGGCCAGCCCTGCTGCTGCTGCCCCAGACCTGCCCAGCCTGCCTGGCCTCCCGGCTCCCCAGAGAGATGGCTTCGTTTGCAGGGGCCTCTGGGCAGAGGGCGCGGCATGGGGAGGGCCTGAGGCAGGCGGGGCTCCCGTGGCTGAGCAGAGCTGGGGACTCTGGGAGGAGAGGTTGCGGGCACGTGGGCCGGAGCAGACGGCCGGGCCTCGTGGGTTTGAGGTTAGGAAGGCGAGCCGAGGCCTTGAGGGGCCGGGCCCTGGCCTCTTCCCGAGGAGTTGAGGGGCAGGCTCTGGGCAGGGGTGGACCTGCTGCTGGGGCCGGGGGAGCGGGAAAGGGCAGCGGGCTCAGGCCCCTTGGGTCATTTTTTCACCGTCAGGTGGAGGCCCTGTGGGAAGAGACCCATTCCTGGGACCGATGCTTTGATCGCTCCGACCCTGTCAGTAAACGCGGATGGAGCGGCAGCAGAAGTGGGTGCGTTCGCTTGAGTCCTCATAAAACATTGCTGGGAGCCGTTTCCACCTGTGAAGGCAGCATTCCAGTGATTCCCAGTGAGGCTGTGGCCACCTACGGCCACCGGGTTGCTTTTACCTTATCAAAAGGGTCCTTTTCAAAGGACTCCTGCCCATCCTCCCGCCGCTCCCCCTCCCTTCCTGTCCCACCTGGTGCAGATGATTCCCGACAGAATCTAGAGAATTCCTCTGAAATAACGTCTCCCAAACGTGGACCTGAGGTCGGTTCACTGTATCACCTGGGAGCTTTAAAAACATGGGTGGGAAGGTCCAGGCTGGGCTGCCTGAGCCTCCAGCTGGCACCACCCTGAGCTTCTGTGCTGGCTGCCCCTGGAGCTCAGGGGGCTTGGCCTGGCCCGGGACTCTCAGAGCTACCGCCTGCTGGGAAGACCCAAACTCCTGACTCCAGTGTCTGAGGTCCCAGGATCGGTCTCACCTCCCGCTCTCTTCCCAGTGTGATTCCTGGCAGGACACATCGATTACCACTGGACTAAGCAAGGGTTTCCTGCAGGCTGCTGTCTGCCAGTCTCTGACTCTGAGGTTGGTGTCACTTCCCAAATTCACAGCTGCAGACACGGGGAGCAGCGTCCCCAGGGCGAGGGCTCCTACTCTTACCTCTTCAAGGCCACAGTGTAGACGGTTCAGCTTCGCCAGCTTCATTCCCCCATTCAGGGTTCATCCACACCACAGATCTTTATTGAGCACCTACTACCTGCTCAGCCGTTCTAGGCAGTAGGGGTGCAGCCGGGAGCACGGTCTGATCGATTGGTTGGGGAGGACACAAAAGACAGGCAATGAGACCTCTTCCGTCCCAGACAGCTTGTTACTTAGGTAGCAGAAGCAAGACCTGCAAAGGGCCAGTTCCCTGTGCCTGGCGCCTGCTGTGCCGGCTCCACCCAGGCCCTGCAGGTCAGAGCTCCGTGGCTGGAGCCCCTGCCCTCACTCCACGGGGTCCCACCCTGAACCTCCCAGCAGCAAGCAGAGGCCTCTGGGCCTCCTGGGGAGGCAGGAGGACTGAGGGAGGCGCCAGCGCATGCAGGAAGTGCTCAGACTGAGCTCGTGGTCCTGCTGGGTCCCCGGGGCCAGGGATGGAGTGGGCACCTGGCCCACTTCACAGGTGGCCCGGGTGCTGCAGTAGTGGACAGCACTGGCCCCAGGCTCCAGGGGCCTGCACACGACCTTGTCACTGTCACCTCCCACGCCACAGGTGCTGTCAGGGTCCCCACCCCCCAGGGGCCACTGTGCCTCAGCTGGTCAGTCACTTCCAGGACCACATGGCCCTCTGGGGCAGAGGCTCAGAGCAGGGCTCTCTGTCCCCAGGACCTGGGCTGGGCCACCACCCAGACCCCACACTGCTGGACACTCATCAGCGAACCTGGGGAGAAGGTGGGGGACACCACGCCTCCCCTCCTTCCCTCGCTCACAGAACCCTGGGCTCTTTTGCAGCCACAGGCTCAGACCCGAGGCCTCCTCCTGCCCTGGGGTGAAGCCATGCCCTCTTCTGCAAGCATTGTTTTGGAGTGGGCCTAGGACCCAGGCCAGTTTATTGGAGTGTAAGAGGAAATCCACCCATGGGAGAAAGCTGCTCCCAGAAAGTTCCTCTCTGCCTCTGCCTCTGCCTTTCTTCCTGATCTGAATGCAATCGGAGAATACGTGCTGTCTGGCTGTGGCAGCCACCTTGTAACCATGAGGCAAAAAGCTCAAGACAAAAGCCAGCGCGGCCAGGGGTGGTAAAGAGGAGAGGCTGCAACAGTGTCACCGAGCCTCTGCCCAAGCTCAAGCCCCTCCTTCCGGAACAGGAGTCAGAAAAGTGTGTTCTGTGAAGGGAATGTCAGCACGTACTCAGGCGAACTCCAGGATGCTGCTGAAGTAGTTCACAGGAGAGAAAGGAAATTTCCTCGGGTTTCTAATGATGAAATCTAAAACATAATAAGTACAAATTTCTTTGTTACAAATTTCTTTGTAACGCACTCACGAGAATAACAGCGTGCTTTTTACCTGCTTGGACTCAGTTAGTTTCCCTCTCATCAAATCAACTGTGAACACGTGCCCGTAGGGACCGCCCCGAGCCTGAGCCAGCAGGAGCAGCGTCTGTGGGTCGCGGGCTGCAGGGGGCCAGCTCCGTGTGACGGGTGACATCTGCATCCCAGTTCTGGAGCCTCCGTGGTTCTGGCACATGTGCCAACGTGCCAAGCCCCGGCAGCCTCCTGCGTGCCAGCACCCATCTCTCACGAGAGCCTTGGCCACCTGACCACATGCCATGTCCCCAGCAAACCTGCCACCCCGGAGGAGAAGGGGAGGCTCAGGATTCCAGACCCCAGAGCTCCCTAGGAGGGTGACCCACAGGGAGCCCACTTACCCCGACACACACGGGGATGAATCCAGGAGGCCTTCGGGACTGTAAAGGGCTGGGCTCTGGCAGGTGGGTGGACACCAGGGACGTCTGGGGAGCAGGGCGGGCAGCGGATGCTGGAGGAGACGCCCCTGCCCCGGCCTCTGCAGGGCCAGCCCCTCATCCGCACAGACTCGGGCCCCGCTGTCCTCCCGCGCCCACTCTGCGGTCACGGGCCTGACACCGGCGCCTCTCCCCACACAGACCTGGAAGACCAAGCCTTGTGTCCTGCCACAGTTTTCCCCCTGAAAAACTGTCCTGAGGGACCAAGCGGCCATCGCCACACAGCGTGTCCTCTGCGTTCGGTATCCAAGAGGGACAGAGGGTGGCACCCGAGGGACGGGGAGGGGAGAAAGGGGACCAGGCTTCAAAATGCCACCTGCTGCTTTCCCAGAGAGACAGCGTGAAGGATCATGGGACGAATGCTGCCACCGGCCGAAGAGCCCTGTCTCCCCAGACGCCCCGCCCGCCGCTGGCCTCGGGTTCCACAGACCCGTTTTATAAGCAGCGAGATCAGGGCGTCAAACACAGCCCCGCCCCGGAACTGTTCCCCGTGGGGACAGCACGCTTCACGGGGTCACGAGGCTGGCTCTCCGTCCTGGCGAGGTCCCCACTTCCGGCTCATTCCCCAGGACCTCTCCAGGACCCTGTCCCTGGGAAGGAACAACCCGTGATGACCGTGATGACCATGATAACTGACCCCTCCAGGCCGTGCTCCCCCCGCAAGTCCTACTGAAGACAAAGGTGCAAATCCACAGGTTCTGGCAGCGCACGGAGGGACAGGTGTGGCAGCAGGACAGGGCGCCAGGGGCCGGGGAGGATCAGCAAGGCTGTGGGAGGGCATTTCTTAGAGGCCGGGAGCTGAGCGGACTCTGCCACGGAGCGGGCACCAGCCCCGGGAGCCCTGGAGGGAAAGCGAGCCCCCGGGACAGCAAGTGGGCGGGCTCAGAGGCTGAGGGCCCAGCTGAGCACAGGACCCCAGAGGGGAAGGTCTGCCCTGGGGCATCTGGAAGGCTCCCTGGCGGAGGTGGCCCGGGGGTCCAACGATTCCTAGGGGTACAAGGTCTCAGTGGGGCGGAGGAAGAGCGCGTCTGCAGAGGGCAGGCCTGAGAGCATGCGGCATGTCGACCATGACCGTGGCCTGGAGAAACAGCCCCCAAGAGGGCGAGAGGTGGGGACAAAGGCCAGCGAGGCTGGAGGGAGCTGGAGGCAAACTGCCCCGCCCACAGGGCCAGCACGCACTCCAGACGACTCGTCGGCCAGGCTGGGTCAGAGTGGAGAGCAGGAGGGAGGCTTACTGAGCTCGTACTACGCACCAGGCCCGACACTGGGGTGCCACTCAGAAGAGGTGCCCAGGGAGGTCCAGGGAGGTTCCAGCACCCAGCTGCACCCAGCCACCCCTCCCCTCCGCCCACCCCAAGCCCACTGTGGGGACAGTGACTGGTCAACACTGGATCAGGAGCTGAGGGAGGGCTGGCCTGGCCCACGGGGACTCCGCTCAGCCACTGCTCACAGGAGCCTCAGGGAGGCTGAGCAGACCATCCCCTGGCCCCAGCAACCTGAGAAGACTGTGTCCCAGGAGGGGACACAAGGGTGGCCACAAGGTCCAGGGCTCCCTGGCCAGCCAGCTCACCTCCTGTCCCCTGCACAGCTTCCCAGCACCCTCTGTGTGGTTTAGATTAAGACCTCTGACGGTCTCCAGAGCGACGGTGACGCTCTCAGTGGGCAGTTACTGTGGGACCCAGACAGACAGTGAACATCCAGGGAGGCAGCGCTGTCCAGCCTCCCCCCCCCCCCCGGCCCCCCACAGCAGCCTCCCCTGTCTCCCCTGACCTCCCACACCAGCCTCCCCCATCTCCCTGACCTCCCACACCAGCCTCCCCAGCTCCCTGCTCCTTCCTGCCCCACTGGCCCTTCCTGACCAGCAGCCAGAAAGAGCCATCTGCTGCAGCATCTGCTCAGGCCTCTCCCACGCAGACCCTCAGGGACTTCCCAGCACCCCCAGGAGGGAAGCAACTGCTCCCCAAGGCCGAGAGGAACCCCCAGACCATGGCCTGCAGCCCCACCTGCTGCCCTCCGTGGCCAGCGTCTGCTCCCAGGCCATGAGCCCCACTGCGCCTGTGCCTTTCCCTCGTCCATCATGCAGGGCACACTGCGCGCCCACGATGGCTGCCGGCTTCTGCCCTGAGGTCCCCACTAGACAGCAGCCTTGCGGTCCTGTTGTTAGCAGGGACCTCTCTCCTCCCTGTCCAGGGCTGGTGGTCCCCAGGCCATCCCTCTCCGCCGCCAGAGGAACACCACCTGCCTATCACGGGACACAGGCCGTGGAATCAGGATCTCCACTGGGTGCCAGGGAGTCTCTAAATCCCCAGGAAGCGGGGAAGGGAGGGAGCATTCAGATGGAATGCACGCGGAGCCCAGAGGAAGCAGAGATGTGCCGGGGAGATTGCTCTGTCACTCAGACATGAAAGAAATATGTTCAATTATTTTGTATTGCTTTTCATTGAAATGTACACCTCGTACTTCGCTGCCTGCAAGCCTCAGATTACCAGACAGGAAGCATGATGGGAGAAGGGGGAACAGAGAACAGACACAAATGTTCCCGAAATTGAGATAATTTAGAGAAAAATAAAAAGCAGATTTGAGAAAAACAAGCCACTGGGCACCCAGGCCCTCAGCACTTACTCTGGGTCCCCATCTGGATCCACTAGAGTCAGGAGGCCCAGGCTCTTGTCTTGGGCCTGCCACCAACATGCTGTGTGACTTTGGGTAAGTCACTGCCCCTCTCTGAGTCTCATTTTCCATTCTCCATAAATTCTATGGGTCTTATCAACAGCAGAACTATTGATATTTGGAGCTGGTTCATCCCTGGTTGTGGAGAAAGGTTCTCTGCAGCCTCCCTGGCTCCTACCTACCAGGTGAGGAGCCGACACCCTTCTAGTTGTGATAATTGAAAACGCCTCCTCAGGAGCAAATTTGCCCTGAGTTAAGAAACTTGAATCAGATACTCTCTGAGTTCTTGTAAGAGATGGCAGAGCAAGAAAGGGTCACACTGGGCCCCAGCCCAGGGCGAGGGGAAATGCCAGAGCTGGGCACCATGGCACATGCCTGTAATCCCAGCACTTGGGAGGCTGAAGCAGGAGGATCCCGAGTTCAAAGCCAGCCTCAACAAAAGTGAGGCCCTAAGCAACTCAGTGAAACCCTGTCTCTAAATAAAATAGAAACTAGGGCTGGGGATGGGACTCAGTGATCAAGTGCCCCTGAGTTCAATCCCTGGTTCCAAAAAAATTTTTTAAAAAGGAGATCCCAGCCTGGCGTGGTGGCGCATGCCTGTAATCCCAGTGACTTGAGAGGCTGAGGCAGGAGGATCGCAAGTTCAAAGCCAGCCTCAGCAACTTAGCGAGGCTCTAAGCAACTCAGTGAGGCCCTAAGCAACTCAGTGAGACCCTGTCTCTAAATAAAATACAAAATAGGGCTGGGGATGTGGCTCAGTGGTGGAGTGCCCTGAGTTAAACCCCCAGCACAAAAAAAAAAAAAAAAAGAGAGAGAGAGAGAGAGATCCCAGAGACAGTTGGGCCTCCACGAGCCCCGACAGAGCCCCGATGAACCAAGACCTAAGGTACCAGTGCTTGGGGCGTAAGGGGATCCCTGTGCCTCCCCACCTGCTCTCCACGCTCCCCTCTTCCCTGGAGATCCAGTGTCTGTCCCCATCAATCCCCCTCAGGGAAGCCTGGAAATCCCCTCTCTGCAGTGTGATTGCTGAGGACAGGAGACGGGCAGGTGCCTGTTCCCCATTTCAGAGGGAGGGTCTTGGATCTTGGAGGGAAGGATTTAGGGAACCCCCAGCTTCCTGCCTCTGATTCTGCCCACCCCAGAATTCAGAACCACTGGGATTTTTTAGAACTGGGGATTGAACCCAGGGGTGCTTTGCCATTGAGCTACATCCTCAACCCTTTTTTCTATTTTTTTAAATTTTTAGACAGTCTTGCTAAATTGCCGAGGCTGGCCTCCAACTTGCAATCCTCCAGCCTCAGTCTCCCCAGTGGCTGGAATTACAGGTGTGCTCCACTGCACTCAGCTCTCTCCCCAGAATTCAGAAAACCGAGGAGGGTGCACCAGGCAGAAAAGCTGGGAGGGGACTCCCTGTGCCAGAGAGAGAGACAGGGACCGGGACAGAGGTCGCAGGGTCTCCATGACACCGCACGGCAGGAGTGCCTCAGACACTTTGAACCCAGCAGCAGCAGTGAAGCCTGGTGGGCAGCTCCAGGCAGGAACTGGGGGCCTGACCTGGGCCCAGAGGGCTGAGGGCCTCCCATTGGGTCTCAGTGAACACAGGTTGACACCCACAGATTCCCCAGCAAGCGTTTCCTGAGCACCTACTGTGTGCCGGCCTTGGTTCTGGGCTCCTGCAACAGCGATGAAGAGAACAGAACTCTCTTGTCGGCTCATATTTAAAGCCCTCCACAAAAGGCTGACGGGAGCCAAGGTGGATCGAGCACTTGCTGCATGCTGGGTGCTGGGGGACCCTAGCATGGCTGGCTGCCGAGCCAGCTCTCAGGTCTGTGACAGACAGGGCGACGTCGTTTGGACCTGGAATGTCCCCAGGCCCTGCGTGTTGGTTTGGAGGAGAAAAGGGTTAACTGCCGGAGGAGGATGTTGGCTGTTCCCTCAGTTACCCAAAACTTACCTACTCAGTAAACAGGCAAGAGCCAAACCCTTTGTAAATGAGGGGGGCGTGGCGGGTCTGGCCAGGCCAGCTCTGGCCTCTTACTCGCCCAACTCTCCTTTATTTATAATAGACAGGGAAAGGGGGCCAGGACGGGGAGGAGCTTCTTCTGTGATGGACAGGCTGGGGTGGTTAGGGGAGCCTTTCTCTTAAGGGAAAATTCCAGAAGGAGACAGGGAACCACTCCCACACAGCGCCACTTGCCTCCCGCAGTTCATAGAGGCCAGGCCTCTGCGTCCCGTGGCTCAACCTGGTCTGATTCTGCTAAATAAGGACGGCTCCCCACCCGTGGGGAACCCTGCCCCAGAAAGGGAGCGGGCGGCCAGGCCTGCACAGAGGACGCTCCCAGCACTCGTGTGGCAGGGCGGCGGGGTGGGAGGTGCAGGTTTGCACCCGTTCTCCACCCGTGACACCCATTCAGGCGTGACCCACACCCCTGGGGCGCCCTTCCCGGCGGGAAGAACAGAGGTGCGAACGGAGGCTCCGTCTGGAGGCCCTGCCTGCCTGACAGCCGTGTTTGCTCAGGGGCCTTTCTCTTCTGTCACCCCCACCCCGCTCCAGTCTGTGAGCCCCGCGAGGGCTGGGACCTGTCCTGTGCGCCCGGGTACAAGGCCGTGGCTGAGCTGAGACTCCCGCCTCAGTGGAGGCCCGGAGCTCCTAGCCGGGTGCAGAGCGCCGTGAAAGCCAGACTCGGGCGGCCAGGTGGACACGGCCTGGTGTCGGCACACGGGGCCTGGCTTCCTCCCAGCAGCGTGCCCGGTGACACCCGAGCTCTCTCCCTGCCGGGTCAGCAGCGCTGAGACCTCAGTGGGTGTCAGGTCACTGAGTTCTTGGGAAGAGTCAGCAACACAAGTGCTCCTCTTGTTACACCAAGTGCTTCTGCCAGTAAACAAAGGCCAGCCAGAGGCTCACTGGGGCCTAACAGGGAGGATGGGCCCGGCTGCAACCCGACCTGCCAGCAGGGCAGGGCAGAGCCCAGGACGGAGGGCCCCGAGGTCCACGCAGGGGTGGGCTGCTCTGCTCCCCTCGGGGTGGTCCCTGTGATGCGTCTCTTCGGATCATCAGATTCGGGGGCCTGCGGGACAGCCAGGGCCTCCATATGCCAGACGCCTTCCAGGGAGGGGCCTGAGGCCTAGGATTGGGGGGCGGGGCGCCTGATCATGGGCCTCCGTGCTGTGCATCTGCTGCCCAGGGGCCTGGTTCCAAGGCCTCGCTCGTGCTGACTCGCTGATCCTCTGTCACACCGCGAGAGTCAGGCAGACACAGCCATCGCTGGCTTCGCAGAGGAGGCCTGCGGCATCAGGTAGGCCACCAGGCCGCAGTCCCAGGAACTGACCTACCCAGACCTGGGGCCCGAGAGGGAGCTCACCAACCAGTGCGGTTGGCTGTCATACCAACTGGCATCTCACAGAAGGAATCACAGGCAGTGCTGAGAGGGACCAGGGAACTCAGAGCTGGAGCCGTGGTGAGGACACCTGGGGGAACTGCCAGTGGGTGGGGACCTCACAGTTAAGCTGAGACCCAAGAAGAGAGGGATGGGAAAAACCAACGAGAGCAAGAGAGGATGCTCCAGGTAGAGAGGGCTCATGGGCAAAGGTCCTGTGGCAGGAAAGGGCTTGGGGGGTTTGTGGCAGAGAGCGGGGAAGAGGGGGGATACAGAGCAGGGATCGGCGGGAGCTGGACCACACGGGCCTGGTGGCCAAGGGGAGGACACTGCACTTGATCATGAGGTCAAGGAGAAGCCACTGAGGGGTCAGAAGGAGAGAGAGGAGACCATTCCTACACCCAGGCTTGGAACAGGGCCTGGTACACAGGTGGTGCCCATCAAGTGCTTTCTGACAGCGACATCACACCTGCCTCGTGCTGTGCTCAGGTTTCTCTGTGCCTCCAGGGAGGACAGGCAGAGGGCACAGGGGAGTCCCCAGCGAGGATCCCGGGGAGTGCAGGTGTGCCCAGTGGGGAAACTGCAGTCTTCACAGTAAGGCCGACCTGAGTGCCCTGCCGGAGCCTGGGCAGCTCACGAGAGGCAGGACTCCCACGGGGCTTGGGCAGGCGCTTCGTCTGGAAGTTGGTGGATGCTCGTTGATTGTGAGCTAAAGAAATGACCAGCTGAACGACAGGAAGGAGGGGCTGACAGAGCAGGGTGAGGAGCGACAGTCCGTCTCCCCCATCCTCGTCTGTTCAGGACGCCGTAAGGAAACACCGCAGGAATTTATTTCTAGAGGCGAGGAGTCCAAGCACGGGCGCCAGCACGGCCGTGCTCTGGTGAGGACCTTCCTGGCTGGCCCACTGCCATCTTGCACGCACCCCCCTGGCCTTTCTCCAGCGTGTGGGCCTGGGAAAGGGAGCCAGCAAGCTCCCTGCCCTCTCCCAGGCTGGGGGCACTGCTTCCATCCCAGGGCTCCACTCCCATGAGCTCATCGAATCCTATTTACCCTAAAGGCTTCATTTTCAAAAACCATCACTTTAGAGGTTAGGGCTTGAACAAACACTCATCTGCGACATTCCTCCCCGGCCACCGAGATTCACGTCCTTCTCTCATGCAAAACACACTCTTTCCACCCCAGCCGCCTCCCAGTCATGACTCATCCAGCCTTCACTCTGAAGTCTGAAGTCCAAAGTCTCAGCTAAATGTCCTCCAGACACGGATGGGAATCGGGTCCCTGCAGAGCAGCAGGTTCCTCTCCAGCAGCAAACCCGGGAAACCAGACAAATGTGCACCCCAAATACATACGATGCTGGGCCAGGACAGGACAGGCACTGTCACCCCAAAGGAGAGACATAAGAAAGAGGATGAAGCCGGGCGCTGTGGCACACGCCTGTAATCCCAGCAACTCGGGAGGCTGAGTCAGGAGGATCGAGAGTTCAAAGCCAGCCTCAGCAACTTAGTGAGGCCCTAAGCAACTCAGGGAGACCCTGTCTCTAAATAAATTACAAAATAGGGCTGGGGATGTGGCTCAGTGGCCGAGTGCCCCTGAGTTCCATCCCCAGTTCCACAAAAAAAAGAAAGAGGGTGACAAGTCCCAGACAGGTCCACAACCCCACAGGGCAAACTCCACTGGGCCTTAAGGCTCAAGAGCAATCCTCTTCGGTCTGACAGTCTGTCCTCCAGACCCACTGGGTGGCACCATCGTCCCCAGGGCAGGAGGAGCCCCAGGGGTCCAGCCCACTTACCTGGCTAGGGAGGGAGGTCCAGCCACCCATGCAGCCCTGCTGGCCCTCCAAGACTTCCTGAGAGTCACCGCTGTGCCCGGCTCCACAGGTCCTTCTCCCCCCTCTTGGAAAAGAGCGAGTGTTCATGGCCGGACGCCGCCGTGGCCCTTAGATCCACAATTTAAGAGGTCCAGGTTTCCTCCTCTGTCCCTCCTCCAGCCCTCGAGTTCCATGTCTTGTCGCCGTGGCCCCGCGGTCCATATTTCTAGCGCACACCTCAAAACTCCTCCCTCTCGGGCCCAGCGTCCAGCTCCATGGCCACTTCCTCAGTTTAGGAGCCTGCACCCCCAGGCCCCACTTCTCAGCACCGAATCTCTCCTGGTCTCCTCGAGCTGCCATCACCAAACACACAGGCCATGCCGCTCAGTGGAAACCCATTCTCAGAGTTCTCGGGGCCCGAAGTCCAAGACCAGGGGCCAAAGAGCCAGGAGCATGAGCTCTGCTGCTTCTGAGCTGTGTGACCTCTCCGAGGTGCTTCCCTCTCTGAGCCTCAGCTTCCCGGGTGTAAATGGGGAATGGAGTGTAAAAAGGGCGACGTGATTTGGGCTGTGTGACACTCCCATGCTGCCCCCATAGAAAGATGTGTCAGTAACGTGCTGGATCTTTATCATCCTCCCCATTTTACAGATGAGGACACCAAGGCTCTGAGTGGCCTCCTTGAGTCCTCACAGCAGGTGACGTTGTGGGGCCGGGATCCAGACCAGCTTCCTATCCACGGCAGTTATGGGGTGGCTTCGTCCCCAGCTCTTGAGCACTGACATGGGAGGACCTGGAGCCCCTCCCACCTGACCCTGTGGGTGCAGGGCCCGGCCACAGCCTCTGCCCCAGCCTCAGTGGCCGCCAGGAGAAGGGTCAGTAAAGCGTCCAGTGACGGCTGACCATACACCCCACACAGTGCCGAGCACTGACCTGCACTGTCCCTTCTAATCAGGAGTTCAGGCCCGGGGCCAACTGTTCCCAACCCACAGCCACGCGGGTCCCCGCCCTTCCTGGGTCTCGGGCCGCCTTGGGCAGGGCTCTGCAGGGACGGGGCGGCTCTGCTCGTGTGCGGTTCCAGGACGTGCGTCAATCTTCCGAGAGCGGAGCAGCAGAGGTGGAGAGGAAGCTGGTTTCCCGGGCTCCCCCCTGGCGTCCGCGGAGCTGGGGAGCTGCATTCAGAGCAGACGCTCCCTCCCCAAGGGCCCCAGGACGAGCCCCACGAGGTGGATTCTTCTTAACCTCATTATCCTTCCCTCCCCAGGGTCGGAGGTCACATCAATAACTTCAGCCCCGCCTCCCACAGAGCCTCAATGAGGCCCAGACCTGCTCCAGCTGTAAACCCGCTTTCTCCCCCTGGAAATCAATGGGAAACCCAGCTGCTAAATCCACCCTAAATCCAGGGGTTCATCAATCAAAGGCCTGTGCTGGGCTCGGGCTGGGCCACGGAGGCCCCAAGGAGATGCCGTCCTGCAGTCTGTCTCCCCAGACCCAGCTCCTGCCAGCAGTGGGACTCAGGCCAGGCCCAGGAGCATCGGCTGGAGAAAACCCCGTCCAGTCCAGCAGATGCTGTCCCAGCCCCCAGGGGCTGTCCCCCAGCCCGTCCCCGACCCTGCAGGCCGCCTCAGACACGGCTCCAGCCGGGCTCAGGCTGGGACTGCGCCTGCCCAGGGCCTCTCAGGGAAGCCCAGCCCTGCACACCCAGGAGGGGCCCCCACCCTGAGGGCATTGCTGAGCCGAGCCAGGGGGCAGGAGGGGACGGGCAGCGGAGCCCTCCTCCAGGGACCCTCCCCCGCTGCACTGGATGGCGTGAGCGGCAGGAGGAGGCCGAGGACCCTGTGCCCTTGCTGTGCCTGGCACCACCCTGCCTCCCCTCGGGCCTCTGTGGGAGCGTGGGGCTCCCAGCTGAGGAAGCCAAGGCTCCCAGGGAAGAAGGAACCTCCGGGGTCACACGGCACACACTGAGCTGGGACCCAAGCCCAGATCAAGCCCCCAGGCACTGCTTGATCTTGGCCCAGGGAGCAGGGGGGCGCCAGGGAGAGTCCACCAGCCCCTGGCCCCAGGGAAGGCAGGCGGACTGCCACTCCCCTCCGTCCGCGGTGTGACACATCGGGTTGGGACGTGGCGCGCCACGCTGAGCCAGTAGATTACCCGCTGATGGGGACGTCGCCAAGGGAATTAAGGAGGCAGCAAACAGTTGCAGAGTGATTAGACACGAGCACGGACGTGCCGGGCGTCTCCATGCTGAGCAGCCTCCCCGCCGCGGGGACATGAGACCACCGCACCGTGACTGCCCTGAGCAGCCGAAGCCTGGAGAATCGGAGGGACCAGGGGACCCCCATCCAGGACCCCTCGGTGCCAGAGGGGAGGCTGAGGCCGGGGAAGAAGCCACCTGTCCAAGGACATCAAGCAGACAAGAGGGAGAGGGGGCCCGCAGCCCAGGTCCTGGAGGCAGGTCAGGACCGTCCTGGTCCCCCTGGTTCAGCAGGTCAAGGTCACCTTGGGGGAAGGATCAAAGCTCCAGGGGCACCGGTGACCATGGCTGAAACTCTGGGCAGGCCTTCAGTCATTCACTCCGTCATTCAACGAGCATTGATTGAGTGCCTACTGTAATCCAGGCCCTGTTCTCAGCTCTGGAGACAGGCAGTGAATAAGAGGAACGGCAGTCCCTGTCCTCACAGAGAAGACGCTCCAGTGACCGGGCACCCTGGGCAAGCCAGGCCCAGGGGGCTCACGGGAGGCCGAGGAAGGGGCACATTCCAGGGTGGGCATCTGCCATGTGGCTCGGGACCTGCTCGGTACCTTCCAGATGGTGCTGGTGAGAAACGGCAGCTGCAGAAAGCCTGGAGCCAGGACATCTGCCATTCCAGCCATAGAACAGGGCCTGAGGCTGCCCGCGCTGCCCCTCAGGGAGGACAGGAGGAGCTGCAGTCCAGCCACGGTGCAGGGAA
The DNA here is from genome assembly GCA_020662805.1 of Glaucomys volans. Classification (NCBI taxonomy): domain Eukaryota; kingdom Metazoa; phylum Chordata; class Mammalia; order Rodentia; family Sciuridae; genus Glaucomys; species Glaucomys volans. The sequence goes on from JAJEJO010003130.1 coordinate 234,907, forward strand.
AGCCCTTCCAGTCTCGTGGGCTTGGGTTCAAATCCCAGCCCTGCTGTTCATATGCTGTGCCACCCTAGGCAAGTGGACTAACCTCTCTGAGCCTTAGGTCTCTCTTCAACAAAGAGGTACGAATTAATGGTGTTAAGAGTTCCAACCTTCTGTGATGCCCTCAGAGCAGGAGGCAGTGAGCAGGAGAACCACCGCTGGGAGACACAGCCAGGGCTGCGTGTTGCACATGGACCAAGACTGATGGTGGCAGAGGAGCGGGCACTTCCTGTGCATCTTGTCATTGGCAGTTGAAATGCCCCCTGAGGGTGGACCATCCTCTCTGCCTGCAGCACCCCAGCTCCCTCCCCACACGTCCCCAGTAAATCCCATCAATGCGCTTAAAATTTGCAATGGCCATGGACCAGAAGATCTAGAGTCTGAACCAACCTCTGTCACTTCCTCATTGTGTGACCTGAGGTCATGTGCTTCGATGTCCCCATCCATGCAATGAGTGGTCATCTTAGAGGTCTAGAAGGACCCTCCCATCACTCCCACTCCAAGAGTGGGCTTGAATTGGCTGCTGCCTGCTGTGTGACTTTGGGGGAGTCACTCAAAGTCTCTGGGCTGGGTCTACTGTTCACCCAGCAGCCCTGCACCTGGAGCCGGAGTGACTTCCTTGCCGGCCCTCTTTCCTGTTCAGCACCCAAGCTTGGACAGAGACTCCAGCCCCACTCCCTTCCAGGCCCCTCAGGGTACCAAGGAGACCGGGGCTGCCTGCCACCAGCCTGTCCATCAGGGCTAGAGACAAGGACACACCTGGACGTCAGAACTGATGACCACAGACCCACACCAGCACTTCCACGCCCCCATGGGGGATGAGGAAGAACGCAGCACCCCAACCCTCCAGCCCTCAGGCCTCGGGTCCAAGCCCAGGGACAGGAGGCCGAGCAGCCGGAGGGGTGGGGGTCAATCATTTGAAATTTTAAAAAATAATCTCAGTGTACTTGACTGTTTTTCCGTCCGTTGTGAAACAATCCCAGTCACCCTCGACGGGCTGGGGGAGGATCCCTGGGCCCCGAGCCGTGGAAGCTCATTTGGCAATCCCGCTCCAAGTTCAAAGGCCTGACCTTGGACCAGCAAGCCCACGCGTGGCCATTCACCCTACAATAATGCTCGCCGGCAGCCAGGAAGTGTGCAGGGGCACTCCGGGCTGTTTATGAAAACAGGGAGAAACTGGAGACCACAGGCCGACGCCCACCGGCAGGGGCCGGCTAACCAAACCCAGGTCCTCCACGGCGGGATGGCTGCAGCTGGGTTTTAAAATGAAGTCGGCCAGCGCAGGCGGCCAGAGACCCTGCCAGGCCCGTCGGCAGAGCAAGACGCAGTGGAGAGGCGAGTCCGATGTGACCGTGATGGGCTGCTCGTGCAAACATCCCTGGGATGGAACACCAAGCGGGCGGGATGAGGGGCTGTCAGGTGACAGGGGGGAAGTTCACTCCCCGACCACCAGGGGGCTCTGGAACGTCTAGTAGAGAAACCCAAGCAACGTGGGGTTCACATTAAAATTAAGTCAGGGCTCTCTGGTAAACAAACGGACCAACAACAAAATAACGTGTTGTTGTTTTTATTTTCCCGTGTGAGTTCTTACGCTCCAAGCTGCGTTTTGAGCATGAGCTGCCTTTCTGTCTGGGTCTTCGCCTCTGTTTTTCAGATGTGGTTCTTGTTGATCTGTACATAGAATTGAGCACCCTGGGGGGTTTTAACCTCCTGCTATTGCGCTCAGCATTTCCCATCTAGGCAACGCTTTCATTGCCTGTGGAATATTCTGGGTGCTCCAGAGTCAATTTAGATTGTAATTTAGTTAATTAGTTAATTTAGATTTTTCCTTTTTTTTTTTTTTTTCCTATTCTAAGTAACCCTGTGGTAGATACATGCATGATGTCTAAAACTTCTGGGGAGAAGTCTATGGGGCCTTTCACGAGTCTATGCCTCACTTAAAAGTACAAAATGCAGCCGGGCACAATGGACTCACCTGTAACCCCAGTGACTCGGGAGGCTGACGCAGGAGGATCACAGGTTCAAGGCCAGCCTCAGCAATTTAGCAAAATTCTGTCTCAAAATTAAAAATTTGAAAAGGACTGAAGATGTAGCTCAGTAGTAAAGCATTACTGGGTTCAATCCCCAGTGCCAAAAGAATAAAAAATATAAAATACAAAATATATATATGCAACCCGACTACTGGACGGGCTGAACTTGGTGTGGACCTGAGCAGAACGGGCAGGACTCGGCCAACTCTGCCCCCACGAGCCCGGCCTCACACTCCCGGGCGACACGCAGGCGGATTCCTGGCGCTGAGGACCCTGCGTAGTCCCGGCCAATCCAGCCACACACTTGTTCCTGCTCCGGCAGAGGCCCACCAGGAAGGGGGCGGGAAGGGGCCGGGGTCCCCCATCTTCCCTCCCGACCTCCTTCTCATCCCCACGTGGAGCCGAGTCTCTGTCCCCAGCCATCATGCTTTCTTGGACAGAAAGAAGTGGGGAGGAGCAGAGGTGAAGAGACTGGCCTGCAGTCGCTGCTGGCGGGGCTGACAGTCCTGGGCACACTGACAAGGGTCCCTCTCGTGGGGCAGGCCCCACCCACTCCTGCACACTGGGACCCGACAGCTCCCTGGAGAGGCCTCGCTCTGTCCCCGATGCTCATCGCTCTGACCTCAAGGTCCTCCTCGGGAGCCTCTCGTATGGGCAGGGACGAGACCTTTGAAACGGTGGCCAGTGTGTCTTCCTTTGCGTCCAGTCCCCTATTTCAGGCCCCAGTTAGGTCCCCTGATTTAAAGAACGGACTTGCAGCAGGAAACCGAGCATGAACTGAACGTCTCTGCCTTCAGCAGAACTCCAGGCCCTGGGATGTCAAGGGTCGATGTCAAAGGACACCCGGGGTCTCAGTTTCCACGGGGCAAGAGAAAGATGCCCCTCGCCAGGCAATGAGGAGGAGGGGGCTCTCCAAGGGCTCAGGTGCTGCCACCATGTCTGGCCACCGTCATCTGCCCTGGGTTGTGGCTGCAGCCCCCTAGCTGAAACACAGCAGCCAGAGTGACCCTGGAGACCCCAGGCATGTCCTGTCAGCCCTCCTCAGACCCGACAATGACGGGTCCCTTCCTCAGTCTCAGCCCTTACAGGAGACCCCACACTCTGGCCACCTCCCACTCCAGTAGGTCCCTAGGGCCTCACAACCCTCACCCAGCCACGCCCCTGCCTCAGGCCCTTTGCACTGGCTGTTCCCTCTCCCTGGATCCTCCTTTTCCTAGACCTCGGCCTGGCCTATTCCTTTGCAGATTCCAGGATCGATTTAAATATCGCCTTCTTCATGAGGGCTTCTCTGGCCGCCACCTCTGAAATCACACCTCTGTGACCCTGGAGTGGCAATCCCACCCTCCTCACCCTGCACTCATGCTGGCTGGCCCTCACCGTCGCCGGCACCCACTGCAGCTTCGCTTGGTGCTATTTCCAGGAGTCTGCGCGTCGAGCACTGTGAACCATACGAGGGGGGCGCTTCTGATTCCGTTTCACTTTCCAATACGGAAGGAGAGACACCCTGAGTGCAGAACGGCTGCTCGCTGCCTGCAGGGTAGCGCGTGGGAGCTGAGAACCCAGGTCCTGGGCAGCTTTCTCCCCCCGAGCCCCACGAGGGCGAGAAGACCCCAGAGAAGACGGTCATGCTGCTGGTGCCAGGGCCACGGCCACAAGGGACTCTCGGGTCCCCTGCCCCCAGCGCGACACAGGAGAGGCAGGTGAGGCTGCTCCAGCAGACCTGCAGGGAGACCAGCCCCACTGCCTCCTGGGAAGCTGGGTACTCTTCACAGATGACAGTGGCTCACACATCGTGGAGCCTGGCAAGTCCCAACGTGGCCGGCAGGTCGGAGACTCAGGGAGGAGCAACCGTCCGCAGGCAGAATTCCTTCCCGCTCAGGGGAGGTCGAGCCGTCCTCCATTGGGGCCTCCCCTGACGGCCAAGGGGCCCTGGAGTGGACACAGCCCTGGGGAAGACGGGGCTCCGTGAGGATCCTGCCCCAGCCCAGGACTTCTGCATCTGTGAACTGAGACCTGTAGCTGCTCCGCTGGGTTCATCAGCACGACAGGCTCGGGCGCAGACGGGCGCAGGCTCAGGGGCGTGGGCGATGCCTTCCCCGAGTTTTCAAGAAGGAGGGAGGAAGGAAGGAAGGGAGGGAGGGAGGAATCCACACAGGCACAGAGGTTATAACCCGAAGCAGACACCCTAAAACACTGTGGTGGTCACTTTTCTGGGTCAACTTAGCAGGGCCACAGCGTCAGATCTTTGGTCAAGGATTATTCTGGATATTTCTGTGAGCATGAATTTTGGATAGTTTTAGCATTTAAATCACCGGGCTTTGAGTAAAGCAGATGGCCCTCCCTAACATGGGTGGGCCTTGCTCAACCAGGTGAAGGATTCTACAGGTGGTCACGTTTGCCTGGGTATGGAAACGTGCTCCACGTCCTACCAGTTATGTCACTCAGCATGTCCCTCCCGACTCTCAGTCAAGCGGAAGCCCGATCTGATACAAGGTACTCTTGCGGTCATCCCAGGTAGCCACCTCGTCCCAGCCCTCACCAGGCAGGACCCTCTTTGTCTGCACATCCCTTACGGCTGGGGCCTCTCAGAATTTTATCCTTCTGCTGGTGGTCCACCTTTCAGGCACGCGGGGCCCATGATGCTCCTGCCCAGGTGCACGTCTCCGGCCTCGCCCCTGAGTATGCTGAGAGCTCAGGAGCACCTGATCTCAAGCCAGATCCCCCACTTAGTCAGATCATCAGCAAGTGCTTAGTACTGAGCACCCACAGGGGGACAAAGTGCTGCCAGCCTGCCTGCCTTCTCCAGGAGATAGTACCTCGTGCCCTCTTCCCCAACTTGTCCTTCCAGGGTCCATGTTCTCCCCACTCCCTTCTGAACGTGGCAAATTCCCATGCATCCTTCAAAGCCCAGCTCAGAATCCCCACCTGGACCTCCACTCCTGGTGCATGGTAGACCACACGCCAGAGGCGAGGCTCCCCGTGCACACAACCTGGAGGCTGGGTGATGCTCTTTTTAACCTTTTTGAAGACATCAATGAACTGACAAGAATTATAAAAGCCTAAAAAAGAGGCCAAAAAGAAAGAGGTGGTGGGGTTCCTGGGAGTCAAGAAGCCCCACAGTCACTCTTTCTCAAAACCCCAGAGACTTTGACAGGAGATAAAGGGTAGTCCTCCGAGGTGTGTGGAGGACCCAGTAGGAAATGCTGTCGTGAAGATGAGACTCACGCACACACACCAAGGGCCACGCCCTTGGTGAATGCTGAACCATAAATAAATAAACACACTATACGGGAAAAACAGCAAGAAACGTGACTGTCTCCAACCAGGGCCAGGTAGGGGGAGGTACCGGGTCAAGCACTGCAACTACTCTCACGTGGCTCGACGTCAAACTTCACAACTGTGAAGGGGCTCTGAGTTGGCAGTGGCCCCAGATGATGGGCAGCAATGAAGGCAAATGTTAACTGAAAGAACACAACCTGAAAAGCATGTGAGCTCCCAGAACGTGCAGGAAAACAGCACCACGAAGGAAAACCAGAGCCAGAGTCAGACCCACCAAGACTCCGCATGTCGGAATTACTGACCATAAGCTACAAGAGTTGTGTCTAATCCGTATCATGCAATAAAAGAGAAGTTAAAAAGGTGAGCAAAGAATAAGATGGTAAAAATGACAAGGAACGCTTTAGAAAGAACTGGGAGACGTTCCGTTTAGGAAGAGTTGAAGAGAAGATTAGTGAACTGGAAGATCCGGGAGCTTGCAGTACAGAAAGGTAATAAGATGAAAACCACGAGCAGCTCAGAGACCTGGGGAATGAGCAAGGAGAAACATAAAATCCAACCGGTGTCCCGAAGCAGATAGAGAGCATGGGGATGGAGAAGAAATGCTGGAAGAAAATTGTCCTGTGTGGTGGGGAGACAATGTTCATCCCCAAAACATTGAATGAGGCAAATAAAAAAGAAGGTCCTATTAAAATATAGATTGCAAGAGCAGGAGTATTAAAAACACCCAGAGGACAAAGGACAGGTGCTTATAAAAAAGGGCTAACTTCTCAGCTGTGATGGGAGCTAGCAAAACACCACACTTTCCCTGGCTGAGAAAAGTGAACTATCAACATAAAAGGGAGCAAACCTATCTTTCAAGGAGGGCAAAATAAGGCATTTTCAGACAAGCAGAAACAAAGAGTCTAACCCAGCAGGGGAAGTTCTTAAACTTGCTTTTATTTATTTATTTATTTATTTTTTCAGGAAAAAAGGAAACAGCTCCAGATAGAGCCGAACTCTGAAGGATATGGGTTGGGCAGAAGGAAGGAGAGCCCTGACACTAGGACAGGGAGGGAAAAGGGAGCCCCAGCTGGCCCTACGCGCGTAAAACACTGACTCTGACATCTACCTGGGGAGGCTAAAAGCAACAGAGAATTAAAATACAGACAAGAGCCCCCGATGAGTTGGGAGAAGCTGGCCAGAGCATTCCAATGGTTGGATGCTCTGGTTGGATGGTTTGGATAAGTGTAGAGACACCCAGGACCATAAGCCCTGCTGACCTGAGCAGCTGCACTCAGCAGCCAGGGGCGCCAGCGGGTAAACAAAGGCTGGGTCACACTCCAGGACAGAAACCAAGCCCTGCAACTTGTCATGGACTGGTAACCCCGTCTCAGATCCCAGAGCAATTAGGTTGTCAGTGAATAAGCAAAAAATTGTCCATGGGAAATCAAAACATATTTCTAAACACTTTGAAGATAAAAGTAAAATACTCCTAGAAATTTTAAAAATACAGAAAAATAGTAATGATGCTTCAACTGCTAGAATATTAGAGCGTTAAATGCTTCATAAGCAAAGAAAAGCTCTCAAAATCAGTGAGCTCAGGACCTAGATGAAGAAGTTAGAAAAAGAAGAGCAGGTGAAGCCCAGAGAAATTTAAGAAAGGAAATGGAAGAGAGATCATTAACCAAACGGAAGTGGAAGGCAGCGTTTACTGAGCAGCTACTACGTGGAAAGCACGGGTCTAGCATGAGTTAGCTCAATCCATCTTCACAAAAGGCATGCGGGGCACCTACTGCTACTGTCCCTGTTTACACAGATGGGGGACAGAGACACAGAGGAGGTACAGCAAACAGGGTCGGAAGGATCAACAGAGCCAGAAGTTGGTTCTTGGAAAAGGTTTTAAAAGGGGAGCCTCAGCTGCAATTGAAACCAGGAAAGGAAAAAGTGCGCAGAGCGAGAAGGCAAAACAGAGAGAGGCCATAGAACCGCAGGGAGCCACCGGGCGCGGTGGCGCACGCCTGTAATCCCAGCAGCTCAGGAGGCTGAGGCAGGAGGATCATGAGTTCAAAGCCAGCCTCAGCAACTTAGCGAGGCCCTAAGCAACTCAGTGAGACCCTGTCTCTAAATAAAATACAAAAATAGGGCTGGGATGTGGCTCAGTGGCCGAGTGCCCCTGGGTTCAATCCCCAGCACCAACGAAAGAAAGAAGAAAGGAAGAGATCTGTGTGATAAATAAATATCAGGAACAACTTTATGAAACTGAATTAGAAAACAGATGACACTGATACATTCTTATAAACATGCAACCTAGAAAAACTAACTCAGAAAGACATTTTTAAAATTGCACAGTTGCATAGCCGATAAAGAAGCCAACCTCCAGAGTGGAAACCTTCCCACAAAGATGCTGGGCCCAGAAGGCTTTACAGCGTGTGTCTCGAACCTTCCAAATAGAAATGAGCTGGAACTTTCAAAAACACTTTCAGCTTGTGAGGCTAGTAAAACCCTTGACACAAAAACCAGACAAGAACAATATGAGAATGGAAAATTACAGACCAAGTTCACTCAAGAATATAAGGACAGAAGTCTTAAACATCATGTTAGCATACAAAATCCAGCAAGCCAAGTTCCGTTATCCCAAGAATGCAAGGTTGGTTTAATACTGGAAAATGAATCAATGCAAATCATCACATCGAGATCTTAAAAGAGAAAAATCATACCCTTTAAATGGGAACAAATGAAATTCAGTATCTTTGACTTATGTAAACTCCAAACTAAGAATAAAATGGAACTTTCTTAGCCAGATAAATAGCGTCTACGTAGAGCACACGGTCAGCATGGTGCACTCTGATGCAATGCTCAGAGCTTTCCCTTTGAGGTCAGGAACAAGACCAGGGGTGGCTGCAACCACCACTTTTAGAAAGGTTAAGAAGGAAAAAAATGAAAGGTAGAATCATCAAAATAGAAGAGGCAAAGGTGCCATTATTTGCAGATGTGACTGCCCATGTGGAAAATCTAAAAGAATACAGGGATAAAGAAACAGAATTAATAACAGAGTTTTACAAATGTATTGAGCACAAAATCAATATCTATACACTAAATCGTGTTTCCAGGCATCAGTAAATGAGGGAAGAAAAGATTCTACTTAGGACAGGAAAGGAAAAACATAAGATACTGGTAATAAATCTGAGGAAAGTTGCAGAAGACCTTTCGGGGAAAAAATGAACAAACTTAACCTGTTTCCTTCAGACCTCAGCAAGGTGACGCCCTCGGCAGAGGGAACTCTCTTTTTCTACTTCCCTGCGGTTCAGGTATCCTTTTCCATTTAAGGGAGGGAACATCCATTTCTGTTCATGAGTCCCGCAGACACGTGACTTCAAGATGGAAATGACATTCCCTTAAGGCTTCTGGGTTTTCCCAGCACGATCACCTTCAGTGCCACTCACAATCACCAATAGGTGGACTTTGGGTGAAGCTGGGGCTCAGGTGGGGGGAGTGACTTACCCAGGGCCATAAGCAATGGAGACTGGGTCTGAACCCAGGTCGGTACAACGCTGAGCTGCTTCCGCCAAGCCCCGAGCCCACTGGATAGGGGCTCGCCCAGTGGTCAATCCCCCACGCGTTGATGCAGACCGTGTGTGACGCTGGGGAACAGTATGAACAAGGGGGCAGGAACTCACTTTCACAGTCAATTGAAGGAAACAGATCATTAAACAATTACCTTGGAGAAGGAGGGCAGGAGGGCTTCCTGGAGGAAGAGGCATTTACTTCCAAACCAGAAGAGGAATACCAGTCGTCCGGGGAAGAATGGGGGTGAGGACATGGCAGAGGAGGAGAGGAAAGATGTTCTGAGCTGTGGGAACAGCGAAGTCTTGGAGGAGAGGGGAGCCACCTGCGGTGGAGCAGAGGAGTCTGGGATGGCTGGAGCCGCAGAGGTGGTCAGGGTGTGCCTGCGTCGGGCCAGGGCCAAGTCGTGCAGGGCACGCGGCAGGCTGAGGAGTGCGGGCCTCACCCTGGGGAAATGGAGCGCAGGAGAGTTCTCAGAAAGGGAGTGTCCTGTCGGATCTCGGCTTCAGGTGACCCTGGGAAGGCGCCGGAAGAGAGGCTAAGCAGGAAACCCGGCCAGAGGAGACCCTGCACCCTGCCCACCTGCCCGCTGCCCGTCTGGAGTCCTCATGCTGTCACTAGCCCACTCAGTGTCCTTCAGGACTCGGTCACAGTGACACTCCCAGAGCAGCAGCTGCGGCCTTGGGAGCTGTGGGAACAGGACCCAGAATGCCAGGACTGGCCTTGGTGCCCCAGGTTCTCTGGGCCGCCTTCCACTCAGCCTCTGCTGCTTCATGCTAAGTGGTCTCGCCTCTCCCTGCTGCAGCTGCGTGTGCCCATGAGGCCTGGGAAGCTGACCCGCAGCGTCCACTCCAAACCCCCGGACTCAGGGGCGGTGGGCCTTCCTCCCTCACTCCAGCCGAGACCCAGCGGAGGGCTTGGAATGGCACCGGAGCCAGACGTCAGAGGACACCAGGGAAGCAGCCCTCTGCCCAGCCCGGATCCCCTGCCTACCTGCAGTCCAAGTCAGGCAGGCCGGGGCTAAGGACCGAAGGTGGCAGGAGGGTAAAAGCAGCAGGTCACACCACCACCAGAGGAGGGGGAGGCCCGACTTGCAGGTCAAAGCAAATAATGCCAAACTCGGAAGGACGCGCATGGCCCGAATAGACACCCCCACTCCTCAACCCTCGGCCCGGTCATCAGCTCCGAGGGGCTCTCCTAGGCCCCTCCAAGGCCCCACCCTGTCCTGCCCTTGTCATTGTCACAACCCTGGGAAGCGGTGCAGCTGTGTCTCACCCACGCAGCCCTGAGGGCAGGGGCCTGCCTGACCAGTGGCCACACAGAGAGGAGCTGGGAACCGGGTAGGGGACAGCTTCCTGCTCCCTGGCCCCCGCCCTCCCCAGAGCTGACCAGCAGAAACAGGCGGGGCACCATCCAAACAGCAGGTCAAGCAGACCATCAGTCCAACCACAGGGCAGCACCAGGGGCCATGCCGACAGGTGACCCAGAGGCCCTTCTGACAACTCAGTCAGACAGCCTCATGGCCAGGAAATCGTCCCTGGGGCAGCAGCAACAGGACCAGCCAAGGACAAGGCCACAGGGGTGCACCCTTAGCAAAGGCCAGGCCCTGTGCCGTGGCCTCCTGTGGCCTGTGGCAAGCCGCCACCTGGGACCCACAGCCCAGACGCTCCCCAGCCTCCTCTGGGCTCAGACAAGACCTGGCCTGGGAAATCCTTCAAGTCAGCAATTCCACTTCCAGGGCCACACGGGAGAGCACGTCCCACACAGTGAGGTGGGCCAGGTACACGCGGCTGCTGTGCCTTTTTTTTTTTTTTTAATTAGTTACACATGACAGTAGAATGCACTTTGCTACATCATATGTATTGGAGTAGGATTCCCATTCTACTCCTACACACCACGTAGAGTCTAACCAGTCCTATACTTATTTATGCACGTAGGGTAACAATGTCTGTTACACTCTGCTATCCTTCCTATACCCCATCCCCTCCTTCACTCCCCTCTACCTAAAGTAGCACAATTCTTCCCTAGCCACTTCCATTGTGAATTACCATCTGCATATCGGAGAAAACATTCAGCCTTTGGTTTTGAGGGATTAGCTTATTTCACTTAGCATGATATTCTGTAGCTCCATCCATTTACTGGCAAATGCCATCATTTCATTCTTCTTTAAGGCTGAGTAATATTCCATTGTGTATACATACCACATTTTTTTTATCCATTCATCTGTTGAAGGGCCCTTGGTTGGTTCCATCGTTTAGCTATTATGAATTGAGCTGCTATAAACATTAATGTAACTGTGTCACTGTAATATGCTGATTTTAAGTCCTTTGGGTACTTTTTATAGAGAGAAAAAAATGGGAGGAATGTAAGTATCTATCAATAAGGAAGTGGTTTTTAAAAAGATGACAGGTGCGTGCCGTGGAGCATGAGCCATGGCCTCAAGTTAAGAAGCGAGTAGCTCTGTCTGTACCAACGTGGAAGGGTGTATGAGATGTCACCGACGAGGGGAAGAGCAAGGCGCAGCAGCATGCGTCCTGAGGGATCCCCTCAGGTGTTAAAGCACCATTTACAACACGCGCCTGTGTGCATCTCACTCGGAACTGGGTCCACAGGAAACAAAGGCCACCCGATAACAGCAGATATTTTGGGGAAGAGATTCAAATGCAGGGGCGGTTGTGGAGGGGGCCGACCCAGGGAATGCTGTCCTTCACTAGACTGTCCAACCAGGTGACCAGGAGGACACGAGCCTGCCGCACGGGCACCATCGCAGCCGGTGTCGTGTGCACTGCAGCGTGACCATGGCGGAACAGCGACCAGCCCCCTGCAAGGGACCCACTGAACCAATCCCGGCGCCCACCACAGAGACACGAGGCAGCTGCTGAGAGACCTGGACACAGCCGGGGAAAATATTCATGAAAGAAAATCCAACAAGCTGCAAAGTGACACTCAGAATATAACCCCACATGGGTAAGAGAGAGACCCGTCACCATCACCTCGGGAGAAGAGAACCCCAGCCACGGCGCCCGAGCAGGGAGGGCAGGCTCTTGAGTTCCACTCACCCGTCAGTCCTGCTCTGCAGCCAGCTGTGTGGCCTGGGGGTCCCTCTGACACTCGGAGCCTCCTTGGCCTAGCCTTACAAAGGGACCGTGGGAGAATCTGAAGGGTCATGTGGGGGACAGGAGGGAAGGAGCCCAGGATTACAGGCTGATTCCTCTCTGCGGTGTCAGCAGAGAAGTGGGCGCAGGCGAGGGGACAGGCCACCCAGAATCCTGCCATGCTTCGGCACTGCCTGCCCTGGGACTGTGGGGCTGCAGCTGGGGAGGGAGCATGGGCCCAGCGTGGGCAGGGAGGGGTCCCCCAGCACCCCACGAGTAAGGGCATACTAACATTTAAAACCGGAAGGGGGAAAGCAGCCTGCTCTGCAGCTCCAGGTGACCCATTCAGCTGGGCACGTGCTGCGGGTCCTGGCAAGCCGGTCACACCGCCTGCGTCCAGCCCCTGCCAGCCGCTGCCAGCTCTCACCTCGCGGAAATTGCTTCCGCTTCCAAGACCGTGATTATGAAGAAGTGCAGATAAAGTGAGCCGGCTCTCCACCACAGTGATCCCTCCTGCCCTGGGCTCAGGACCAGAGGGACAGGCAAGAGGTGGGTGACAAGTGTCCTCCTGTCACCTGCCCACATCCTGAAATTTAATATAGTTTTGACATTTCTCCAGCTGAGTGGCGGCCAGGGCTCCAGTCGCATGAAGTCAGGCAGAGAATAGCTGGAGCAAAGGGCGCGGGGACCTTGACTCGCTGTCATCTTGCCACGCGCTTCTCCCGAGACCAGCAGCACGTTAAGCCGCTGAAGTCGATAACGAAATGGATCAGGGCTGAAGGTGAGGAGAGGCTGAGAATCCCGCAAAATTGTTCCTGCCTTGAGGTTCTGCTGCTGTCTCTTGGGGAGAAGGGACATCAGGGAGGCTCCATCCAGCAGGTCAGAGGAGGCCCAGGCGGCCCGCAGTGGAGCCCGAGGGCTCGGGTCCCAAGCGCTGAGCGCCCACCTTGCCCCAGGCCAGAATGGGCCCCAGGGACATGCTATGCACAAAACAGGGGGTTCCTGGCCCGGGGACAGCCTCCTTGGTAAACCTGGACTGTACAGTCATGATGGTGGTTTGGGCCCTTGGCCGTCTGCTGATGCCCAGCTCTGAGCTAAATTCTCCCTCTGCAATTTTTTTTTTCATTTGATCCTCAAAAATACAAAGTAGAATTTTGTAGAAAAGGAAACCGAGGTTCAGAGAAGTTAAGAACATTGACTGAAGTGCTTCATAAAAGGCAGCACTGGGGTGTGAACCCCGGCCTCCTCCGGCTCCGGAGCCTACACCCCGTGCTCAGCAGGTGTGTGCTCTCTCCTCTAGAACTGCCCTGGAGGCTCAGGGACCTGAGTGCTGGCTCTGGTGGCAGAGTCCTTACGCCTCATCCAAGTGGCTGGACGGCCCTGCCGGGGCCCACCCCTGAGCAATGCTGAGAAAGGTGCAGGTCCTTGCGGTCCTCACGCATCCCTGGTGCTGGGCTGCACTTGGGGACACAGCACCGCCAGACCAGGTCCCCCTGGAGTTAGGTTAGTCAGGTCTCATCCCTGAGCGCCAATTACCTGACAAGGACAGCCAGGAGGAGGCTTGTGACTTCAAAGGCTCAGTCCCTGGTCGGCCGACTCACTGCCCTGGGTGGAGGCCAGGCAGGGCATCATGGAGGTGGAGCGGGCCCAGGAAAGCTGCTCAGTTCCTGGCAGCAGGAAGCAGAGAGGGGGCAGGGCTCCCCCCCAGTGACCACTTCCTCCCACCATTTCCTCACTGCCCCCAGTTACCACCCAGGAATCCATTCAGATCATCAACCCGTCAAATGGGTTAACCCAGGGACAAGGTCACAGCTTTCAGGATCTGACCGTCTCACCTCTCGCATCAACACAGAAGCTTCAGGGAGACAGCTCGAATCCAAACCATAACAGAGGTTAAGTTCTAGAGGATTCAGGGGAAATCAGGTCATTATCCCTGATTATCCCCAGGCAGCCAAGGAAACCAAGGGAGCCAAAGTGTCACCCAGCCCCTCCCAGTGCTCTGTAAGAAAGGCATCTACAGCGACTTGGTGGTGATTATTATTGTTGTTTTGTTTCTTTTTCTTAATTTATTTTTGATGGACATGTGAATTGTACATATTCCTGAAGGTCAGAGTGGTCCTTAGCCATGTGCATACAGTAGGCGCTCATCATCCAGCCTCCCTTTCCAACCTCCCACACCCTCCCCACCCCTAGAAAGCACTATTCCCTCTGCAGGTTGACTTATTTTTTTAATTTCCACATAGGAACACAAACTGCAGTACTGGTCCTTCTGTCTGGCTCATTTCACTGACCGTAAAGTCTCATTCTATCCATTCTGCTGCGAATGACAAGATTTCCTTCTTTGTGGCTGAATACTATTCCTCTGTGTTCACCCATTCATCTGTTGACGGCACCGAGGTCGATGCCCTATCTTAGCTAACGTGACAGGTGCTGCAGTTAGCACAGGTGAGCAGGTGGCTCCTTGGTACATGGTTTCCTTTGTCAACACTCGTCCCCAGAAAGTCCCCAGCAAAAAGATCAGGGACAAAGCCTCCTGCCTCCCTCTCTCCCTACAAAGTGACGGCTTCACACCTTCAGAAAGTCCTGGGTCTCCAGGGCCCACCAAGTGTCAGGTTGAGTGGCACCACCAGGTGGTCCGTGGCTGCGGTGGCTTTTTGCCTTCTTCTTCCCAACCACCTGCTGTGACGTCTTGTCAACATGACCTGAATCCAAGGGCACAGCTCCTCCCTCCCTCCCTCCTCCACCCACCTGCCCACCGAATCCCCTGGAGCTGCACGGTGACCCTGGGCCCTGGACAGCAGTCCAGGACAGGACAGCTCCCAGCATCCTTGGTGAGCAAACACTGCCCAGCCCTCCCCAGTGTCAGCCCTCCAGGGGGACCTGGGCTCGGTCCCCACAGCAAGCATCTGCCCCAATCCAGGTCTCCGTGTCCCCCTCTGTGGAGTGAGGGCCGCACAGGGAACCACCAAACTCCAGCACCTTCCAACCCTCCTGAGAATTCCTCAGTCAGGCTCTTGGGGACTCACAGGGCAGGACAGTTAGTCCCCAGCACAGGGCCTGGCACACAGTGGGGCAGCATGGTGCAAGGTCCACAGTGTGCACCCAAGGGCTGGCCTCACGTCCCAGCTTGCTCACTACCAGCTGTGTGGTCCTGACACTTTGCTGCCTCCCCCGAGGGTCGTCCTGAGGACTGGGAAGCTCTGGCCTGGGGCACACGGTGCTCAGGAATCTGTCGTCACCCATGTTAACACTGAGCCTCCACACTGAGCCTCCACACTGAGCCTCCACACTGAGCCGGGGCCTCTGTTGCCTCCTCTGTTGAGACATCTGTGGGTTAACAGATGTTCAGGCCTCTCCTACCCCCTCCCCTCCCTCCCCCCTCCCCCCTGCCACCTCTCCCCCTCTACCCCCAACCCACACCCTCTGGACACCTCCGTGGCCCAGCAGTGCTCTCAGCCCTGGGACCACAACCACGAAGACAGATGGGCCCCGTCCTCCTGGGACTGACATTCCCGTAGTTACAGTGACAACAATCCAAGGAACCCAACAAATGAATTAGACCATTACAGGCTGTGACGAGGAAACCCAAGGAAAAACAGGTGCTGTAGAGGAGAACGTTCCTCCTGAGGAAGCTCCCTCCTGCAGGGGACGGAAGCCTAATGCAAGGGCCAGCATCGGGCAGGGCAGCTCCTGGTGGCAGTTAGCTGCCCCTCCTGCCCTGGCACAGTGACGGCCCTTCCCTGACACCGACCAGCTCCTGGTGGCAGTTAGCTGCCCCCTCCTGTCCTGGCACAGTGACGCCCCTCCCCTGACTCCCACCAGCTCCTGGTGGCCCCACAGCACACAGCTCAGTGGCTCCCCCTCTGGCCTGGGCCTGACCAGTCCCTCTCCAGGCAGGGCACCCTCCTCCCTCCCTCCTGAGACCCAGGAGGGGACCTGGCCACTGCACTGGCACCTTGTGACCAGATCCCTGCCCACAGCTGATTGGATGACAGGAGGGACACCTGACCTAGGCAGACCACTCGGATGTGGGCTGAGCCTGACAGCCAGACTTTGGCCCCCTGTGGCCCAGGGACAGACAGGACAGAGAGAAGGAGGACCACAGAGGACAGAGGGTGGGCGTGGGGCTGAGGCAGGGCGGAGGGGCTGTGGCCTGTGTCCTCCAGGCCCTGTGTCCCCTCCCTGCTCTGACCAAGGCAGCGGTGGGTTTCAGTCTCTGCTGAGCAGGGAACCCAGTGCCACCCCGGCCCCCCACCAGCCAAGTCAGTCACCCCTCCAGCTCCCCTGCTGCCTCCGGCCACTGCCCCCCAGGTCTCCCCTGGGCCTCTGCTGGCTGCGGTGTGAGATGGTGAAGAGCCACGAGAAGCCTGGGGTGTCCACCCACAGAGAGCAGGGGACCCTCTGCAGACAGCAGCGTCCACTCAGTCAGGACGGCACAGTCTGAGCCCCCAGGGCCACCAGGAGAAGATGCCAGCCTGGAAGCCAGGCCAGAGAGGCTTGGCCATGTCTTCCTTGTCAGGATCCCTTGCCCACCCTCTCCAGCAAAACCCAGATTGGAAACCTCTTCTTCTAGAAGCCTCCCTGCCTCTCCTCCCCCTGGCTCCCACCTGAGGTCCTGTGTGAGCACCGGGAGGCTGGGGGTGCAGTCCCTGCGTCTCCCGCCCCTGAGGACCTCAGGACTTAAGCATGGTGGGAGACCGAGGGGTACTCCGGGGTCCAGGTCCTCAGCGCAGCCTGGGACACTGTGCCTGCCTCCCTGGGCCACCGGAGGGCTGGGGAGCAGCCGCAGTGAGAAGATGCTGGACGGACACCAGGTCGGTCCTCAGCCTCACTGTCAGCGTGTGGGCAGCTCCAGAGCCTGAGGACCAGCCAACTACGGTGGCACAGCATGGCCCCCAGCCCGGGGTGCCTACAGTGGGCACCTCCAGGCACCTCCAGAAGGTGACCAGTGGTGGCTCAGGGAGGACAGCACAGCAGCTGTCTGGTGACAAGCTGACAGCGTTTGTGAGGGTCTCTGCCAGGGACAATGTCCCCTGGGGCGCAGGGGCCATTGGGCTGCATCCCTGCGGCTGTGACCTGCTGCCTTGTGCCCAGGCTGAGACCTTCAGCTCCAGCAGAGGCCAGCCTGGCCCGGCCAGGGCCCATGTCCCTCTGCTCCCTCCCAGGAGCCTGGACAACAGGAGTCAGGGCTGCGGACCTGGCCCTGAGCGATGAGAGGCCAGAAGCCACCACCTGAGGCCCAGCCCCACCTCCCGCCTGGGGCCCATGGAGCCTGAGCGGCAGGACGGTGGCGGGAACCCGGCTCTGTGCACAGAGACCCCGCCCCACGGGCTCCCCAGACCGGCCGTGGCTCAGAGAGCTCAGCAGCACTTGATCTTCTTCAAACGAAGCCGTGCGGTCCTGCCACGCTGAGCCTGTGGAGAGCACCGTGTGCGCAGGCGTCGGGCCTGGAAACCGACCTCCCATTCTGCAGGGTTGAGGGCCTCCAGGGTCGCCCGCTGCTCCAGCCCGGGTCACCCAGGTGCTGGTGGTAGATCTCAAAGCCCTGGGCCTCCATCCCCGGCTCAAAGAGCAGACATCTCTCTTCTCTTCTCTTCTCTCCCCTCTTCTGTCTGTCCTTCCCCTTCATCCTTCCTGCTGCCCGGATCCGTGAGAACAGAGAACACCATCTCAGGGCCGCTCACCTCCTTTAATGAGGACCTAGCTCTTTTATCACAGAGCCCAGAAATGAGGCTTCCCAAGGAGCCGAGGAAGATGCTGGCCATAATTGACATTTCTCTGCTTGGCAGGAAGCAGGAATTAGGCCTGGTTGTGGTTTGGCTTTTAGGGAGCTTTAGCAAGAGCATCGCCTTTAGAGTAGAGAGCGGGAAAGGAGGCCACCAGCTGGAGGCAGGGGAGCCCTGAGGCAGGACCCGGGCCAGGGCCAGCCAGGACCCTGCAGGGGAGACTAGAGGCTCTGGGCCGTCCCTCGAGGGAGGGAGGTGGGCTTCCTGGTGAGGCACCCTGTGCCAAAGGGCTCGCTAGTGGCCTGCAGGAAGCAGTCTTGCTGTTGGGTTCAGACACCATAATGCCCTCCGTAAAGCCAGGGCCTCTCTCTGTCCCCAGCTAACGTAGGAGAGGCTTTTCCCAGCCCAGAGCCACACGACGCTCAGACACCCTCCCAGCCAGGAAGGGGCCTCCTGGATGAGCAAGGGCAGGTGGACTGGTCCCCGTCACAGGAACACTGCAGGCGGGCACTGCCCTCCAGGTGGACGTCTCTGGCCCATCTTCCAGTATCTGCCCATCCATGCCCAGTCCCTGAGTGACCAGGATAGAAGAGAAGGCTGGGCAGAGATCTGGGCTCCTGGGGCCCAGAAGGCGTGCCCGAGGTCCTTACAAGTCCCAGTGACGTGAAAACGGTCATGTGTTTGCTGGGTGCTGAGCGGAACCTAGGGCCTGGTACGTGCCAGGCACACTCTACCTCCGAGCCGTGTCCTGAACCCTGATCACGGGTTCTCCAGCAACCTAGCCCGAGTCACTTCGGGGGCCTGCTCTTCCCGCTCCCAAGCTGGAGAAGTCTGGAAGACCATGCCAGCGTGCACGAGGGAATTAACCCCGAGGTGCAAAGCAAGCCCTTGCCTGAATAAATGAATAGAGAAGACTCTGAGAGCAGGAGTGAGTGACAGCAGGGAACAATGACAGTGTGGACGACTGGAGGGAGGGAAGCAAGTCGCTGGGGGGATCAGGCTAGTGATCATACCAGACAAAGTCCTATGATCCCTGCCTTATAGCAGAGAAAACTGGAGCCCACAGAGGTTGGGAACTCATTCAGGGTCACACAGCTGCTAGGCGGCAGAGTGGGGACTGGACGCAGGTCCCACACTTCCAGCTCTGCTTTGGGCAGGTGCCACGGCCAAGACTCACAAGAGACTGGGCCTTCCCTCCAAGCCCCATCCCGCCCCAGTTGACATTTTAAACACCTAATGAATTCCAGACCCTACAGTCGGAATGGTGCTCGATTTCATCACCAAATCCTTCCATCTCGTTGGCTGGGGGCTGGCCGGAAGCAGCTCCTGCCTTTTCTGGTGATGGTTTCCAGGGGTGGCTCAGCTGCTCGCCATCCTTCTCTTCAGTGCTGGAGAGCCCTGCATGCTGCAGGCTGCGGAGGGCCTGCGGTGTCCCTGGCAGGGCACCCAGGCGGGGAGAAGGCCTCTGCCTTGGTCCATTACTCGTTCAGTCCATTAGCTCTCTAAGGTGAATGGGGACACCAGGGAGCGGGACCGGGGCAGGGAGTCACGTGGGGACAGATTCAGGCCCAGCCTCAGCAGCTGAATCTGCTGGACAGGAAGACAGGTGGCTCCGTCAGGTGACACGCTCCCGTCCCCAAGAAGCGCTCAAGTTAATACAGGACTGCAAAGAGGGACGCCGGCGTCACAGGAAGGGGCTGGACTAAGGTCACTCTCCCTCTGTTGTTCTGATTCCAAGATGTCTATGTCAACCCTTCAGTCTCCCTGAGGGATTCCATGTTGTTCTGTAGAGATTCCAGGAGGCTCCGTGGCCATCCCACCATCCGGGCCCTGCGCGTCCCCGGAGGCATCTGTGATCCTGCCATTTCTGGATTCTGTAGAAAGACAAGATGCTCACGCCCTGCCACTCAGAGACGCTATGAAAGCGTCTCCAGCACAGATAAGACGTTCTAATTCCGAGATTCTGTGCTTCCCGGCTCTCGGAACGCTGCTGACACGGGCAGATGCCCCCCTCAGGGAGGGAAGCCAAGTCCCGGATCCAGCCAGTATGAGGTTAGGAGGTCAGTCAGCGCTGGGCTCCAGGCTCCTTAGCAAGCGGAGACCCTGGCAGCTCCCGATTCCACTGTCCCCCTCTCTCTGCCTCCCTGGATCACCCCCATCTTCCCCACGGAGGACCCAGGGCCCTCAGTGTTCCAGAAACTCCTAGAAGCCCCCACCTCCACCCCAGCATGGTCAACCCACCAGTAGAGCTGGGCCCTCTGGGCAGGCCTTCGTCCTGGACGCTAGTCAAACCCACACACCCTTCACCTCAGGTCAGTCCCCAGGAGAGACAGGCCTGGGCGCCTCCTGGCTTCTCCCTCCCTGTCCCCCAGGCCCCTGCCCCAGGCTGGTGAGGGGGCCACGTCCCTGCTGCTGCTGGGATCTTCTCACGGGGTCAGCTCTGGTCACCCAGGGCCTCCCAGGCACTCCTTCACTCTCAGGAGAGGCTGTGGGCAGATGGGGTCCAGCTGAACACTCTGGGTCTCCTCTGCGTTCCTGGTGAGGATGAGAGGGACGCAGGCTCCGGGGCCAGTGGGGTTTTTCTGGTATGTTTCATTCAGAAACAGCTTAGGAGCAGGAAGCCACCGCCACTGTCATTCAGTCTGTCCCCTCCTATGGTGGTGGCCGGCTCCCCGTGGCCTCTCCCACAGCCACTCTCTGCTCGGCTGTGCTCTCCCTGGGCTCTGAGCCGGGCTGTCCTGCCGGCCCCATTCAGGCTTCTCTGGAAAGAACTTTGGTTCCTGGGTGGGAAGGAGTGAGGGGAAGCCAGGGAGGGGCTGGGTGTGGGAGCAGGAGGAGCACTCCCCCCAGGGCATCCTGCGGCCTCTCCTCACCAGCCCAGGGCGGAGGCCCAGGCGGCACAGGGGACTGGAGCCCAGCGCCCAGCAGGCCTGGCCATGGAGGTGGGAAGCCACTCCTATCCCTGACCTCAGAGCCTCCTGGAAATGCCCCCAGCCTGGCCCAAGCCCTTGTTGGCTACAGGGAGTCCTGAGCTGGCGGGGAGGGAGTGGTGGAGGCCCCACTCCAGGTTCTTCTCAGAGGCCTCCAGCCTCTCCCTGTCTGGGGCTAGGGCTCCACAGGTCTGTGCCCTCGCCCACCTTCAGGGTGCAGAGAGGTACCACTCTGCCTTCTGTGTGCTGTCTGTCCCCTCTGGGGCCTCAGCTGTCCTGTCCACTGCTGAAGAGCCCTGGATAAGCCAGCCTGTTCCCACCAACCTAGTGCTACTTAAAAGGAAGCCACATGGGTGGGAGTGACACCTTCGGGAAACCAGGCAGGAGCTAGGGCCAGCAACAGCATGACTCTCTGTGGGAGGATCAAGGAGGGACCTCCTGAGCCTGAGCCACAGGCAGACCGTCGAGGCCACAGCTGGGCCCAGAGACAGCTGGTTCACGACCACCAGGGGCGTACTGGACTGGGTGGAAAAGGCAGCCAGGGGTTCCAGGGCTACAGGCTCATCTCCATCCACCCTAGGAAGCCCCCATCAGTACCCCGCACCTGCCTGCGCCAGGGTGGGGACACCTGCAGAGCTGGTGGAAGAAGGGTGGGAGGGTGGCTTAGCCAGGCCCAGGGCTCGCAGGGACCAGGCAGTGGGACACTTCTCAAAGTTACCGTCTCAGGCAGGACATGAGTGGAGGGGCCTCACCGGCCCCAGGCCAAGGCAGGACAGGCCTGAGGTCAAGCCCAACAGCAGCCGGCAGCCTAGTGTGTGGGGACGATGCCCTGTGCAGCTGGGGCATCAGGGGACAGTCAGAGCTGTGTGGCCTCATCACGCTCCCGCCTGCTTTCTGCTTCCGGCCTGGGCTGCGGTGGCTGCTATAGTAACCTGGCTGACCAAGGTGACAGGCAGCTC
>JAJEJO010003131.1:0-97542 GCA_020662805.1 Glaucomys volans
ATGTGAGGACCTGGGTTGGATCCCAGGCAGAGTGTTATAGCAACAGAAAACAGATTAAAATGTTGTGTTCCCCCCACCCTAACCCCTCCCCCTCTCTATAGCCCAACCCTAATCCCTTCCTGTGCCTATAGCCATGCCCTAATCCCTTCTGGCACCCTATAAATGCTGGCAACAAAAGAACTAATGTGCAATCCCCCTACACCCCTCTTTTAGGCATAAGGGTGATCATCTCTGGCAGCTTAAAAAGTAAAGGCTTCTTTTGGCTTTACGTGATCAGCTTGGATGATTTTGTTTTCTTTGGGTACAACAATAGCAAGATTTACAACAGAACAAACAAAACTAAAAGAGACAGGGAAATTCCACAGTATAAATTACCTATTTTGTCAGTAAGTAGGCAACCATAGAGGAAGACTTAAGCTGTACCCACTAAATGCAATGGGTGCTCCCATTGGAGCCTGACTTGAAATGACTGGAGAAGTCTGCATCTTGCTTGGATATTTGATATCAAGGAATTATTCTTGCCCATTTTCATTGTGATAATAACATTGTGGCCGTCTTCAAGAGTTCTTTCTACAATTAAACTAAAATTTTTCAAAGGAAGAAAGCAGCTGCTGCTGGGGTTTGCTGGACGAGTCTTCACAGAGTGGGATGGGCCTTCTGGCAGTCCCAGGGGCTACTGTGGTGCTGACCGCATGGGCAGTCAAGAGCTGTGCTACCCAGGATCCTCAGAGTGCCTGTTAAGCATGTGGCATGCAGCTCCCACTAGCCCCTGGGTGAGGGCTGCACAGGAAGGATGGGTTGCACTCCCCAAAATTCTCAGGGTTCTATAACTCTCAGAGGCCTCCATGGTGAGAGCTGGTCAGTTAGGACAGACTGAATTATCTGCAATCTCCTAGGTGATAGTGGGGGTGGTCCTCTGCAGCTCCCAGAGGTTGTTGGAGGATTTGCTTCTGAGCTGCAGGTTCCCCTTACCTTGACTGGCCACCATGGCCAGGCATTCAACTTTTCTTAAACACTCTGGCGTTAGCTGGGGATATAGCTCAGTTGGTAGAGTGCTTGCCTCATAAGCACAGGGCCCTGGGTTCAATCCCCAGCACCACAGGAAAAAAACAAGACAAAAACAAACCTCTGGTCTTCAAACTGGGCCAGTCCTTGTCTGTCATTCTGTCTCAAGGACTGTATTTCCCGGAGACTACTGGGTGGCTTCTGTTTCTGATATTTTTTTTTTTTTTTTTTTTTTTTTTGGGTACTGGGGATTGACCCCAGGGACGCTCCACCACTGAGCCACATCACCAGCCCCATTTTGTATTTTATTTTGAGACAGGGTCTCATCGAGTTACTTAGGACCTCGCTAAGTTGCTGAGGCTGGCTTTAAACTCGTGATCCTCCTGCCTCAGCCTCCCAAGTGCTGTGATTACAGGCGTGTGCCACCGTGCCCGGCTGTTTCTGATCTTTGGTCCAAGTGCACATGGGAGACCTGTCAAGTGTCTGTGCAGCTGCATGTGACCACCCAGGACCTGGCATTTTATGCCTCTGCTGTTCCTGGTCCCCAGGCTACAGCAGTGTTTGGCATCTTCAAGTGCAGGGTTGGGGTCTTAAGCATGACTCCAACTCACTGTTTCTCCTCTCCTGAATTCACTCCTTTTCTCCTCTTCTGAATTTCCACTTTTGGTGATGTCAAAGATAAATAGCCAGACATGAGTCAAGGGGGTAAGAAGAGATTTTACTCAGTTACTACTGATGGTAAAGTCAGAACCTGAGCTCTGTTTCCACTTGTATAGAAGTGATTTGGGCTTTTTAAAGGGAAGATGAGGAAGCAGTAATGTGTGAGTTTGGGAATCAGTGACATGCAAAAGGGGCAGACATCAAAACTGGCCTGTGAGGGCCTGCATTTCCTAAACAACTTAAGAGCATCCTGAAACAGTCAGCAATTTGTGTGGCTTTATCCTCCTGCAGTAATAAAAACAAGGTTCATTTCCTTTTCGTTAACAGTGCTTTACATCAGGCCATACATAAGTGGTGTCCATTTCTAGTAGAGAGAACAAAGGTGGTTAACCTCAGGTCTGTTCCTCTCCTGCTTGAACTGCACCCACAGGAGGCCCTCTGGCCTCAGGTACCTGAGTCCCTTCCCTCCAAGTTCTGGCAGTGTCTGCTGTCAGGGAGACCAGCAAGGCAATAGCTACTGGAAGATACAAGAAACACCATACAGAGCATCCAATAGCGTTTCTTGGTAAAATTATTAAATGCTTAAGCTGTATGTAAGCTCTCATTAGAGGAGAGATATTTCATATCTTAAGCAAGGTAGAATGAGGGTGAATATGGGAGGTGGAGGATGAGAGAAAGGAGGAGTTAAGGGCTACTGCCCTGTATTATTTGTTCTTCAATTTCAGGGATCCAGAAACAACCAAGAATGCTGAGTTTTCTGCTCATACTTTAGAAGAGGAAGTACAGGCAACAAAGAGAAAGATGATAGTAGAATAGGAAGCTCTAATGGGAGTGAGGGGGAGATTAGAGCTGAGGATTGGGGATGTTAGTGGTATGGAGTAATAAATCAGGGATGGCCTCTGAGGGGAAGAGACCAGAATGAGGCATGCAGGCAGCCTTGGGAAGGTCCCTGGTTAAAATGTATGATGTGGTCTTAGAAAATGCCTTTTGATTTCTTGGGGAAATTCATTTACATACCAAAATGGCAGAACAGGTTATTTACTTCCTCTCAACTCCTTCTTGAGATGGGACATAAATCCATCCCTTTTCAGGGTTTGGTACCTGGCAACTTAGGCTGATGCTGCTCAAGGATGAACAGATGGGCTCTTTAGGTCATAGTGCAGGTGTTGTGGCCAGAGTTGGTCCCTCTGATAATATGGAAGGGACTGACCTTCTTCCACCCCTACCCAATTGAGAAGGCTTAAATTCCCTCCACCTCTGTGTACATGGATTGGAAGCCTCTTCCAAGTCCATCCAGAGGGGGAAAACATCAATGGAACAGGATAACAGCCTGATAAAGAGATGAGCTGCTATGGGTGCAGTAGGCAACAAGGAACAACCAATGCAGGTGATGGTACTGGGAGGTGGGGCGCACAGATCTGGAGATGCTGATCATGATGTTCTGGGTGTGGATGAACCAGGAGAAACAAGTTGCATGGGGCAGGAGGACCATCCAGGATCCCCACCTGAGGATTCTTTAAGGCAAAGTTTCTCATTCTTAGCGCAATTGACACATGGGGTGGAAACTTCTGTGCATAGGACTGGCTGTGCTCTGCAGGATGTTCAGTGGCATCCCTGGCCTCTACTCTGCCACCTGGCCAGTGGCATTCCCCTTTGTGAAAAGGCTGCAGCTAAAGCTCCAAAGGACCATGCTAAGGGTGTGAGAGCGGAGGAGGCTGTGAGGTTGAGCAGCTGTTTCTACACGAGGCTAATGGCAGAACAACATGGGATGATCCAAACCCTAGCCTGAGGCGTATCTGAGCCAGCATCACTCCCATCTCTGGTAGGATCCTCAAATCCATTGCAGGATCTGGTCTGTATCTCTGCACAGTCTTTCCTGGGAATCATTTTCAAACTGATCACAATTTGGAGAAAACAAGACAGAGAGGGAAGAAGGGACAAAAGTGGGAAAGTGGGGAGGGAGTGATTTTCCTGCTTCATTAAAGCTGAGGGACACACAATGGTGTGTGCATTTCCTTAGAGCGCCTACTTTAAGGGAAGTGCCAGGGCACCCCTTTGCCTTTGTTTCCTCTCCCACAGTCCACACTTGAGCTATCAGGACCAGATGCTGAAAGCCCTTGCAGGCCCAGGACCCCTTCGCTAACACTAAGAGTGCAGGACAGTGGGCCTGGCTCCCAGGAGCCTGCATTCTGGTCCTGAAGACTTTTTCATCAGGAAGAAGGAGCACTGTATGGTTCTTCCTTATGTTGGGAGAGGGGTTCCTTTAAGTGGATATTAAGATTGTAAAATAGATTTGATCTCACCTTTGAGAGACCCTGAAAGTGGTCCAGCATCCAAACCTGTACACTTCCTTTCATGCAGGCACTTCCTCCTTTGTAGTTTTTTCTTTCTTTGTAGTTTTTTCTCTCTTTCCCTTAACCATGTTCAGATTCATTGCTATTACTTGTGACAAAGAGAAAAGGCATTACCTAAGTGGTTTAAACAAAGGTCAGGGCTATACTTGGGGTGGGGTTGAACAGTAAATCCCCATTGAGTGATTCTATTCATCAAGGTTTTATTCAGGGTAACTGAAGGTTTCCTCAGTGTAACCTTGGGTGAAGCGTTCCTTTGTGTCCCATCTGTACAGTGGGGATAAGGATACCCATTTTTTGGACTTGAGATGACTAAATGTGAAAAGTGTCACAGTGTAACAGTGGTCCACTTTATGCTTTGAATGTAGCCCTTGTTGCTCTGCCACTGCAACTTATTTTTATTATTATTTTTTGGTACTGGCGATTGAACCCAGGGCACTCCACCACTGAGCCACATCCCCAGCCCTATTTTGTATTTTATTTGGAGACAGGGTCTCACTGAGTTGCTTAGGGCCTCGCTAAATTGCTGAGGCTGGCTTTGAACTCGTGATCCTCCTGCCTCAGCCTCCCAAGTGCTGAGATTACAGGCATGCACCACTGTGCTTGGCTGCAACTCATTTTTAAAATGGACATGTTTATCTTTCTTTCTCCCTGCTCCTCCCTAATCTCAGGGGAAACAGGATTATCTTTCTTCCCCATCCTAGGCAGAGTTACCTATCCTGAGTACACACCCACCATAGGAATGGAGTAATTCAGACTTTGGAGATGGTACCAGATTTCAGAAATGACAGTCTCCCAAATTAATAAGTGAATAATAAATCCAGACAGAACACGTGTAATATAGCCTTTGAG
Source organism: Glaucomys volans (assembly GCA_020662805.1). Lineage (NCBI taxonomy): Eukaryota > Metazoa > Chordata > Mammalia > Rodentia > Sciuridae > Glaucomys > Glaucomys volans. The sequence goes on from JAJEJO010003131.1 coordinate 4,869, forward strand.
TCACCCGTTTAAAAGTCCCATTTCTGCTGATGGGGAGAATCACAGCCTTTGGGACAAGAGTCCCCTGTGTTTCTCCTTTGCTAGGAAAGCAATAAACTTATTTTTTCCTTTTTCTCAACACTGTGTCCTCCTGGACTGGCACTGGGACAAGGACTGAGCTTCTGGCAACAGGAACATAACTTGTAAACTCTTCCAAGGATTAGCATAGTTTTCAGCCCCAAAACCCACCCGTGAGATTTCAGAATGGTCATGAGAATCACTGGGCATTGCTGACAAAGAATTAAATGTGGGGCAGGACTGGAGAAATGAACACAAGATGGAGACAAACAAAGAGGCACAGACAGGTGGCCCTTCATTGAATACTTTTCACTTCCAAATGCTCAGCCAGGTGTTGTGCACTCTAGGATAGTCTCTGCCACCAAGGGGCTTTTGGATCTTTCCGTGGACTACAGCACAGAGGTACAGGTGATTGGCAGCACAGAGCAGCAGCGAACCAACCAGGAGTGGGACTCAGGTTTGCAAAGCAACAACTGAAGAACATCTGAAGACTTACAAGGACACAGTGTATGCAAAACCACAGAGCTAAAAGTGTGTGCTGAGACTGAAATTCTGTGCGGCTGAAGGTGTAGTGTGGGGTTAAGGCATGAGATGTGTTTGTTACTTGGTTATGTGTCTTACTGTTTTAAGAATGATGGATTCTATAGGGGGAAAAAACAAAGTCCTCAGAAATATTTCTAACAGAGAATATACCCTAAGCACAAAACTAAGTAAACAAACAACTAAGGAAAGTTCTGTGATGAAAACAAACCGAGTAAAGTGATAAAGGATGGGTGGAAAAATCAATTTAGATAGGATGGTCAGACTTTTCAGGAGTGGCATTCAGCTGATAAGATGTAGCTGGCAGAGCGGCTAAGGGGGTTCAAAGACCCTCAAACATGTTCGTGTGTGTGTGTGTGTGTGTGTGCATGTGTGTAAAGCACAGATGAGCCCATACTTGCTCCGTGTGTGTGCGCGCGTGCGTGTGTGTGTGTGTGTGTGTGTGGGTAAAGCAGAGATTAGCCAACACTTGCTCCATGACCTTCTTTTAGTGGGTGCTAAGAAGCCTGAACAAGAGAAGACTGTGCCTGAGGAGATACAGAAAAGGTCACAAATTTACTTAGGGTGGCCTTCAACTTTGTAGACCAATATTTTTTTTCCTTTCTTTTTTAAAAATTATTTTATTTTACAGACTTCATTTTGATTCATTGTACACATATGGGGTATAAATTTTCATTTCTATGGTTGTGCATGATGTACATTCATATTCTTGTTAATCACACAGTACATAGGATGTCTGTCTCATTCCACCATTTTTCATCTCTCCACCCCTCCCCCTCTCATTTCCCTCTACATAATCTAAAGATCCTCCATTCCTCTGACCCTCCCCGCAACCAGATTCTATATCATTATCCGCTTATCAGGGAAAACGTTTGGCCTTTGTTTTTTTGGGATTGGCTTATTTCACTTAGTATGATAATCTCCAATTCCATCCATTTATCTGCAAATGCCATATTATTATTCCTTATGACTGAATAGTATTCCATTGTGTATATATACCACATCTTCTTTATCCATTCATCTGCTGAAGGGCATCTAGATTGCATCCACAGTTTAGCTATTGTGAATTGAGCTGCTATAAACATTGATGTGGCTGTGTTACTGTAGTGTGCTAATTTTAAGTCCTCTGGGTATAAACCAAGGAGTGGGATAACTGGGTCAAAAAGTGGGTCCATTCCAAGTTTTCTGTGTAGACCAATATTAACAAGAGTTCAGACTGTCTGTCCTGCATCATAGCTAGAACCTTGCACATATTTCTGAATTTGGTCTAAAACAAGGATTCAAATATGACCCCAAACATTTCCTTCTACATTTCCTTGACACAGCAAACGGAAAGAACCTAGGTGACGCATGGCAGGAACAGCGGTCCTTACTGGGGTCTGCATGCAGAAGATGACGGCCAAGTGAGTCTGAGGCAGATGAGGTTAGCAGCAGACAGGGGGTACCAGTCACACAGGGGGCCTTTGGGGAACAAAGGCCACATACTTGGAGGGCCTGTGGGGGGTTGGAAAGGCTGTACCTTCCTCGCAGCCTAAGAAAGAACCGGAAAGTCGCCGCGCACTGCGGGTGTCTGCAGGACATGCTCCTGCCACCCGCTCTTGTTTCAAAAGGTCCCCGGGGTTCCTCCAGCGGTGGCGTGAGCGTACCACCCCTAGGAAGCAGCGGCCGCCTCCTCGGTCCGAGGACTCGCACCTGCGCAGAAGTCGTCGCCACCGATCGCGCCCAAGTCGCGAGGCATTGTGGGCCATGTTCCCAATGGGGCGCGGACCGGCCGCCGAAGCCGCAGAACCACAGTTCCCAGCAAGCCCCGCGCGGCAGCGACCGGACTTCCGGAGGAGCGACCGGACTTCCGGAGGAGCCGGGGGCGGAGTCGAGGCAGAGGCTGGAGCGCGGTGTCGGGATGCAGCGCCCCGGGCCCTTCAGCACCCTCTACGGGCGGGTCCTGGCCCCGCTGCCCGGGCGGGCCGGGGGCGCGGCCTCCGGTGGGGGCGGGAGCAGCTGGTCCCTCCCGGGCTCCCACGTGCAGCCGCCGGGGCGCGCACTGCCCGGGGCCAGCAGCTCAAACGGCCGGGACTCCAACGGCGTCTGCCTGGCTGCCTCCACCATGTCCAAGACTGAGGAGGCCAAGAGGCTGGCGGGCCGTGCGGCGGTGGAGAACCACGTGAAGGTGAGCGGCTCCGGCGGGAGGGCTCGTGGCGCGCGAGCTGGGCGAGAATCAGTCCGGACCCCTCCCGAAGGGCGGTGCGGATGCCGGGGCGGGCGAATGCGAACTGTCGCTCTCTCCAGATTCGTCCGGCGGGAACAGTTCGCGAAGTGGCGCCTGGTGGCGTCTGATTGTTGGGGTGGAGGTTAGAGGCACCTCCTTATCAACAGCGGTGAGCCCCAGGGCTTCTGGGGGGCTTCTGGTTTCGCTGTCTCGGGACGCCGGTGGAGAGTTGGTGTGCAAATCCCCGCTTGGTGCGCGCTTGCGGGAGGAGGGAGAGGCCGGGAGGAGCTAACCGGCTCGCGGCTTCCTCCCTTACACAGGCCAGTGGACGCTTGAGGGCTGGAGGATGCTGCTCTTTTTAAGATGGGGCTGTGGGATGTTTAGCAGTTAGTTCCTCAGCGAGGTTGTGACCCCTCTTGTTTGTTCGGTGACAGGTGTGGTGCTGTCAGTGCAGTTTTTTAATTCAAACAGGTTTGCTATTACCAGTGAAGTTAATTACCTTAATTACAGTGCTTATGCTGAAGCAAGGTACAGTCTTTCTGCCCAGCGGTGGCGTTTTCTGGCCTTCTTAGCTTTTTGTCTGTTTCCCACTTCTTAGAAAGTGGTGTCAGATTCCTTTTCTCCTCAGATGGGAGTTCTTTATACTTATGAATGCTCTTCTGTACAACGTCCTTTGAGCTTCACTACAGCCTGGTTAAGTGGTAGGAGCAGTATGACAGCCTGTGGCGTGGCCAGTTCTGTAGAAGAAATGGCCAAACCTAGTCACTCCTGTTCCAGGGCCCTTCATCTGGTTCCAGGCTGCCCTGTCTTGGTGTAGTTTCTTGCAAGTCTGGTTAGCAATAGCATTTCTATAGGAAATGAGAAAATGTAAAATGTGTAATTTGGCCCAACCTTTACAGCCAAAGGACACAGTGCCACAGCTGTAAAATTGGGACATTGCACTGAAGTTTCAAAATACACACATGAAGTGAATTGTCGATGGCGAAATGAAATTTGTACGTTAGACAAGCCCTATTATCTGTAATCTGTTAATGTGTTTACATTGTTATTACATTAATATTTGGTTATACGCGTCTCCCTGATTTTTGTTTTATGGTTACATTATTTGGCCCCCAAATCTGCAAGGCCTCATTATAAGGTTAGAACCCCAAAACCATGCATTCCAACCATATCATTTAATAAAGTTACTGGGTAGTCCTGGGGAGCTCTTGTTTCAAAAGGTCCCTCGGGGACTTCACCCCCTCCAGCGGTTGTGTGAGCACACCCTGGGCCTTTTGGAAACACCTGTTAGAGTCATTGTTGTATTAGCTTTCTAAGAAGAGGAAGCATTCTCTGCTCTGTTCTTTTTATCTCATAGGTGCTTTAAGTTGGTGGTGGCTGATGGTCTAGTCATCTCTGTGTTCCTCCCAATCCTCTAAAGGGGAAGCTCCTGGAGAAGAGTATTCAGCATTGGCCACCATGAGGCCTGCCAGCAAATGTTACTTGAATTGGGTTGAGTGGCACACAGATATGGAGGTTGTGGGGTTATTGGTGGTCTTAGTCCCCTTAGCCCATTAGTATTCTAGTGTGGTGACCATTTTCTCTTCTGTATAGATGGACCACTTGGAGAATTCTTAGCTGAATTCCTGTTTCTGGGGTGGAGTAACCCAGGATGGGACTATGCTCTCCTAGAGGTCTGTAGCATCATCCCTTTCTTCTCCGTGCAGCCTGGACTTTGTTTTTGATTAGTTTAGCTTGAAGATGCTGATGGGCAGTGGTTCCTATTGGTCAAAAGTAGCATTTCTGGACTCATCCTGTTGTGTTATAAGGGACAAAAATAAGATCATCCAAGCCGTTCACGTAAAGCCAAAAGAAACCTTTATTTTTAGTAGGCCAGCGATGACCACCCTTACACCTAAAAATGGTGTGCCCGTCAGTTCTTTGTTGCCAGCATTTGTAGGGAGGGAAGGGATTAGGATGGGGCTGACTCTCCCTCTTAATGGTATTTGAGAATCTTTTTTTCTTTTTGGGGAGTATAATAGTTGGGTGTGGTGAGTGGAGTTCTGAGGTTGTTCATGTAACATGTGGTGTAATGGTGACCATTTAAAGGGCCTTCTGCTGTTGGGCTGCCTCTGGTTGGCTTTGGCTAGGGCTGTGGTTCCTGGGCCATTTATATGAGTCCAAGATAGCAGGAACACGTGGTTTAAGAGTTTTTGAGTTTGGCAGAGCCCTGCAATTCCTGTCCTCTTCCTCATGCCTTGTACAGAACTTGTCTGATAGACCCAAGTTCTTCCTTAGGCCACTGCCTGTTGGGAACCTGTGAGTGACGTGAGTGTATGACTGAGCTTGGTGATGAGGAATCTAGCAATTGAGTTACTGTGTAGCTGGAGTCCTTGCCTATAGGTCAAGTTTGAAGGTCCGGTTAGGCCTGCCTACACACTGGGAAGTTTTTTTTTTTTTTGAACTGGGGATTGAACTCAGGGGCACTCGGCCACTGAGCCACATCCCCAGCCCTATTTTGTATTTTATTTAGAGACAGGGTCTCACTGAGTTGCTTAGGGCCTCGCTAAGTTGCTGAGGCTAGCTTTGAGCTAGCAATCCTCCTGCCTCAGCCTCCCGAGTCACTGGGATTACAGGCGTGCGCCACCGTGCCCTGCACACTGGGAAGTTGAGACATTTTTTCATTACTTGAAGATTTCTACATGTTGATATTTAGCCATTTTGAATGTTTTTGTATAGTGATATCTTGTGGGGATGCTGTGATGTTCATTTACTAATCAGAATACCTCATGGCCTAACCCTCCAAGGTCCCACCTCTTAATGCAGGTAGCCCCTCACTACCTAGCAGTGGTTTGACAAAGAATTTTTTGATGGTGCAAAAGTGGTATGCCTTCAGTAGAAGCCATTTTTTGAATTTTGATGTTTTCTCTGGCTAGTGAGTGATGCATAACACAATACTCAGCTAAGATGCCAGGCAGAGGCATTGGTTTCCAGTCAGCCCTGTGATCACACGGGGAAACAGCCGGTACTCTACAGTGTGCTGTATTGCTAAGCGGGGGTGTTTGGTAGGTTAGGGTGGTAAATCCGATTTAAGATATTTTCAGTTTACGTTGTGTTGTACCCAAGAAAATAAAATCATCCAAGCCGATCACGTATAGCCAAAAGAAGCCTTTATTTTAGCTGGCCAGTGACGATTGCCCTTACCCCTAAAAGTGGGGTGTTGGGAAAATCGTATGCCAGTTCTTTTATTGCCAACTTTCATAGGGTGGGAAAGGAGCAGGGTGGGGCTATAGGGAGGGGAAGGCATTGGGGTGGGCTATAGGGAGGGGATCTGGGATTGGGGTGGGCTATAAGGGAGGGGTTTTGGGGTGGGGCTGACTCTCCCAATCGCGATGGAGAATCTCCCTGGGGAACATCAACATTCCAATCTGTTTTCTGTGGCCATTACAGTTGGGTTTATTGGGACATAACCCCATCATAAGTCAAGGAGCATCTGTACTGTTACAATGGCAGTTGAATTTCAACAAGAATTTTGGAGGGGACAAACATTCAAACCATAGCAACAGGAGAAATAAAGGAACCATAAATTCACATGCAGTCAAGAAATGTTAATATGAATTTATGAATAATTGAATTATAGCTGTAGGATGATAATCGGTTGCATCTTACAGAACAATTAATTTGCGTTTCAGTGGACAAGGATTATTGGCTTTCCTTAACAGTGTTTGTACAGAACTATCACATGGCACACACCTAGTCAGATAATAATTGCAGGGTCCAGCATTCCATTAAAAGGCTATCTAGTAAGCTGTTGCTCACTTCAGAGTCTTAAATGTTTTCCTTACAGTGTTGAAATAATTTCTGAGGTGGGGTTGGGAGGTTTCTGGGTCATAGGGATGGCTGAGGTTCGACCTCTGTTAACATCTGTGTCTTCTTGGTAGGTACCTCCTAAGTGGTAGTGCCACTTTGGTGTTGATTGTTTTGCTGTAGCCTGGCAGGAGGTTGATCCCAGAAAATTGCTTAAGAACTGACCTGCACATGAGTTCCTGACTGTTCCTTGTTCTTGACCTTGTTTTGTTCTTTGTGGTCTGACTGGTCTGCTCATAGGCACCTTTGCCCTTTCTGAAGGTGGCAGGCTCAGAATTGTGAGTCCTGTTTCTTGTTTGTGCTCTTGGAAGTGCTCTGTATCTGTTAACATGTCCTTCCTGTTGCAGATGGAGACAATTTCTCATGTTCTCTTCCCATTTTTCTGAGGCAGACTCTTGCAGAATGGGGGCCCCTTGATTTACTGTTCTGCTGGCTTTGAGAGCATGCTGGATGGTAGGCCTGATGTGTCTTTGAGGTTTCCTGCTGCCAACCTGAAAATGCCTGTGCTCAGTCCTTGCCTTCCAGATGTTAAACTTGTGGGAAAAGCCACAAAAGCCAGCTATCCACCCTCTGTCTCTGCTGCACCCTCAGACCTTTTCTTTCTGATTATCTCCCTGGGGTTGGCCAAGAATCTTTCTGTTTATTTGTTGGCCATTTCCATGAGGCCAACTTCAGTGCTGTACTGTTTAAGTAAAGAGTAGTTGTTTTGTCTGGAAGAATGTAGGGAAGAAGTGGTGATGTTGATAGGGTCAGCATTGAAAGGCTTCTCCAGGGGTTGATAATTGCCCCTGGATACTGGGTGCTGGGCTAAAGTGCAACTCTGCAGTTCAGTGGTTAGGCGTCTGTGGAATAGGCGCAGTACCTGCATTGCCCATGTGTTGGGAAATCACTTGTCATAATAATTTTGTACTTTTAGGAAGTAGGCTGAAGAGTAAGTAAAGTACTTAATGTATTTTGTTTTCTCTTCCTGTTCTTGGCAGAATAACCAAGTGCTGGGAATTGGAAGTGGCTCTACAATTGTCCATGCTGTGCAGCGAATAGGTATGTTCTCACACTGCCTGCTGATGCTCTGTGTATGGTGATGGGGTGGGAGCTGGAGGAGGGAAGGGAGCTGGGCAGGTTGGACAGGTTGGGCTCTTGTCCATCTTGGCTGTAGCAGTGCAGAACTGGGGAGAGGGCACTGCTTGCCTGAGGTCAGCTGAGTGTTCCTGTTCTATTCTGGAGAGAGGGATTATTGGACCTCTGCAGGCAACTTTAGGGGTCTCTTTGCCTTACTGTGCTCAGCTGGAGGGGAGGAACTGACTTAGGGGAGGAACTGAGGTTCCAACAGAGGTTTAGTTCAGCTTGATGGTGCACTGCCATCAGGAGCCCTGTGAAGCCTTCCTCTGAAGCCTGTGAGTTCCTCAGACAAACATGTAAAGGTCAGAGTGCTTTTGCCCTGTCCATGACCCAGGAGTGGACTTGAGGCTCCTACAGATGGTAGTGAGTTACTGTAAGTGCTGACTTCACTCTAATTGGGTTGTGTCCATACTTTGGAAAGGCTCAGGAATGATAAGCCTCTGATTGCTCAACAGGTTCTGCAGCCCTGCTCTCTGTTCTGAGAACAAAGCCCAGGAGGTGCCTGAATGCTGATCTCTTAGATGCCAGGGGGCAGGGCTGAGGAGGCAAAATCCAGTTCACTTTGTCATTAAGAAGTGGCTATGGTATTGGTGTGGTGTCTTCTTAGGGCCTTCTTACTGGTCAAGCAGGGAGTGTAGTGCTATGAACCTTTCTACCTTAGCCAAGCCTGTGAGAATTTTAGGGCATAGGAATTATGGACTTGATTAAAAATACTTGAAATGTTAAGAAGACAGTTTTTTCCTTAAGACTGTTATAAAAACTTCCCTGAAAATTTAAAATGAATAAATAAACATAAATGAATAAAATAAATGGGGCCTACAGATAATTGTATTTTTTATTAAATGTAAATTGAAGTTCTGACTTTTCCCTGGAAAAAGCAGTGTATGGTAGTAGTTAAGATAAGACTAGAGGGAGCCTTCCTGGGGTTGTAGCCCATCCATTGGGGAGTGGTATAACTATCAAGTTACTTTGCCTCTGCATGCCTCATTTTCCTCATCTGTAAAGTAGGGATAACAATTATAACTTACTTTTGGACTATAGGGATTATAGAACTTGTTATGCAAAGTTCTTTGTATATTGCTAGGTTCATAAGAATAGCATGCATTGCTAAGCACTTTGGTGCTTAGCACTTACCTCCCTATCCTCTAGGGTCCCTGTCTTCTGATGCATGAAGTGAGATCCACCAACATTTTAACCAAGGACAGGGACACAGAATAGAGGGCCGCTCTCAGTGGCAGATAGGCCTTTTGCTTTCTGTGGGATTTGAGCAAATGCACATGTAACCAGAAAAATAAAGTGAGGAAAGTGGAAAACCCCAATATGGTTTTTGTCTTCACAGCTGAAAGAGTGAAGCAGGAGAATTTGAGCCTCATCTGTATTCCTACTTCATTCCAGGTATGTCCTGTTTTCCACTCACCATCTGGGCAGCTGCTGCTCAGTCTTCTGATTTCTCAGGATGTGGACCTGTGGCTCTGTTATCCATCAGGGTGGTTCTGCAGGAGCAGGAGAGGAGTTGATTGACCCATGTTTGTTCTTGGCAGAGTGGTTTTAAATGCATTCATTTGTCCTAACAGTGTTTCAGTGCGCCTTGCGTCAGGCACGGCGAGGTATGTGGAGGGCTCTGTTTTCAAGGAATCTTATGCCCATTTATACATAAGAAAAACTGAGTCCGAAAGGAATTAAGCAGGCGTTACTAATGCTAGTACAGAATTTTGATTTCACGTCTAAGGTGCTTTCTTCACAAATAGTGGGAACTAGAGGAGGAAAGCAGTGCAGCAGGTTAAATATAGGGAAAGATAAGAGAAGAGCAGACTTGGGACAGTGGGCAGTAGAGAGGTGCCTCTCATAGCTGCTCATTCAGCTTCACAGAGGTCTGTGTTAAGTGATTCCTTAGGAATTTTGAAGCATTTCTTTCATTTTTTAATTTGATACTGAGAAGCTCCCTGCCATTTGAATGTGTAAACCTTTGTCTGAAATATACTTTTAGTTCTCTCAGAACCTTGAACCTTCTGTGGATTATTTCCTTTCCCTAGAGCTCTGAGGACACACTGTGTGCCTGCTTTGGAGTCACTTATCCTGGCCTGTGGGGAACTTGCTGGAGCTCTTCATCCTGCAGGCTCACACTTCAAGTTTCGGAATTTGTTTCCTGTTCTTAGAGTTCTCTTTCCTGTTTTTCTGGCCTTTCCTTCTGGGACCCACCCTGTGACTTAGAGATTGGGGACTGGCTTATGTTTTCCTTCTAGAGCTCTACTTTTAGCTTTGTCTTTTCTAAACCCTTTTATTAGTCTTTCCAGAAGTCCTCACTTTTAATTTCTAAGGACTCTTGTTTTCTTCAAGTTGCCTTTTTTTCCCCCAGTTTCTCTGAAGATGTTAATGATATATATTTTTAAAATATTCCAGGAATATTTTCCTTAGTTATTTTTTCCAGTTTGTGGAAGGTAAAATTTGCATACAGTAAAATTCACCCTTTATAGTGTATAATAATTCTGAGTTTGATTATACATAGTCTTTTAATAATGAACACAATCAAAATATTGTTGGATTATTTTGGTCTTTTAAAATTATCCTGGTGTTTCTTAATTTTCTGCTCTTTTTTTAATTTATTTTTTTTGTGGTGCTGGGGATTGAACCCAGGGCCTTGTGCTTGCGAGGCAAGCACTCTACCAACTGAGCTACGTCGCCAGCCGATTTCTTAAAGAGTGATGGACTCAGAAGCTTATTAGGCACTCTTGGGATGAGGGTGGTCTTTACTATAGACCTCTCCAGCCTCTGGGAAGATTGTCCATCTTTCCTCTTGCTGCTTGATTTCCCCAAGAATGTGGCCTAGTGTCATTTTGGGAGGGATGTGCTTGTCTGCCTGTGTCCTGGCAGCCAACTAGGCGATACAGACCAGAAGATACCTGGCAATATTCTGGATGTAACCATGTTTTTGATTGTCTTGTTTTTCGTATAGTACCTGTGGTAGATGGGAGAAAGTGTCTGTGACATCGTACAGTATCTCCTTGAACCTGGTGTGATCTTGTGACTTGTTTGCTAATGGGACATGATTCATGAGAGGCAGATTTGAAAGTCTTTTACATTGGGGCTTGGCCTCTCTTGGTGTTGGAAACATTTTGCCATCATGTGAAATAGCCAAGACTAGGCTCCTGGGGGATGAGAGGTCACAGGGAGGTTGGCTGTGACCAATGAATGAGGCTGGCTCACATGAGCCAACCCAGTCAGACCACAGGATGGTGATAAATTGAGTTCGGAGGAGCTGCTCTGCATCAGGCTTGCTGTTGAAGCACTCTTGTCCTCAGTTATGCCCAGTCCTAAGACCAGCCATTTTCCTTCTAAGAATTGGCACGGTGCTTTGGGAGTAGGGGAAGACAAGCTCCCTACCATTTGAATGTGTAAACCTTTGTCTGAAATGTACTTTTAGTTCTCTCAGAACCTTGAACCTTCTGTGGATTATTTCCTCAAACAGTTTTCAGCCAACCTGCCCTTTTCACCCAACCACTTTCTTGTTCCTGGTTACACTGCTGTCTGAGTCTGTAGAGGTCATCCAGTGTTGATTTGGTTGCCTTGGAGCCTTCTCCAGTACTGACCTAGTATTTTCTTTCTTATTTCTGTCATTTATTATTGTCCATCAGTGGCTGCATTAGGGTTCTCTGAGGAACAGAACTGTAGCCAGTATGTAATTATAAGAGAGGTTTATTAGATTGCTTACCCAGGCAGAGACCAATATTCCCACATCGCCATCTGCAGGCTGGAGAACCAGGGAGTGCAATAGCTGGTTGGTCTAGTCAGCTGGAGCCTCCGAATGAGAGTGGCCAACGGTGCAGCCCAGTTCCAGGAAAAAGGCCTGAAGTCTCTTGGTGAGCCATAGGTGCAAGTCCACATTCTAAGAGTCTGTCTACAGGTGACAACGGAAGCCTGAAAACACACCTCAAGGAGGGTAGATAGTGCACATGTGCCCGAGCTTTCCCTTCCACCCCTCTCTGACCCCCAGCCTATTGGATGGTTCAGGGCAGCTCTTCCCCACTCAATTCACAAACCCACATGCCAGCCATCTCTGGAAACACCCTCACAGACATACCCAGATGTGATTTACCAGATTTCTTGGTTGTCCTCAAATAAGTCAGATTGACAGTCGAAATTAACTAACACAGTGACCTCACTTATGAAAGGCTATTTTTTTCCTCTTCTGTGAGATTTATGCCTTTAAGAAAAATTTCTTTATTACAGTTATAAAGAAATTTTGGAAAGATGCTGAGCTAATTACAGGTGTTCAGATTGCTGTCTTTAAGTCTGTGCCTGTTTTTAGCATATCTTCCTAACTCACCTGTTTTATGGTTATAATTGATAACAGTCTATCCAGACTGGAACATACTGGCAGAGGAGTCTTTCCACCATTCACAGGACTTTTAAAAATTCACTTGTTCAATTATTTTTTCCCATCAAGCCCAAACTTATTTTGTGTTAAGTTTAGTCAAAATTAATCTCCCGAAATGGTTGAAAGAAAATCATGACATTTCATACCCTATTTTTTATAAATAAGTGAAGGGATTTAGATGATTTTGGTAGGTTTTCCCCTTAAATTAAAGGTTTTTGAAAGAAGAAAATAAAGCTTTTGCAGCCCAGAGCTGATCCAAGCCCAAACCAGCATTCATTATTCACTCTGCCTTCAGTCCTACCTCAAGCGGTAGGAAGGGAAATGTAGTATTTTCAGGTTTTATTGTGAAATTTGTGAAAACAAGAAGCACTAGCCTGCACATGCCACTGTCCCTAATCACAGGTATTTGGAGCAGTGGCTGTGGGATTGCAGTAAAAAGTCATTGCTTCCTGTTTTCTTCAGAAGCATCAACTGATCATTCTGTGCTCCAGCTGGAAGAGGAAGCAGGGCATGTGCTCCTCACCTTCAGAAGACCCTTGGCTTCTCAGCTGGAGTGTCCAATGTCCAGCAGGTGCTGCTGTCAGTCAGGCACCCAAGGCTGTGCATGCCAACTGAGCCAGTGATGGGTCAGTACTCCCAGAGCAGGTCTGTCATATTGAACTTGGTGGATGTTTGCTGAGGTTGCCATTACCAGGTGCCACAAACTGATTGGCTTAAAAATCAATTTCTTATCATGGTTCTGGAGGCCCGAAGTCCAAGGTCAAGGTGTTGACAGGGTTCCCTTCTGAGGCTGTAAAGGAGAGGGTTCTGTGCCTTTTCTCAGCTTTTTGGAGGGTTGCTGACCCCGGTTTGTGTTCCTTGGCTTGTAGGCTCCTCACATTGATCTCTGCCTTCATGCCCGTGTGCTATCCTCCCTGCATGTCTGTTTCTGTCAAAATCTTACCTTTGTCTAAGGAAGAGGGCTTATTCTCCTAACCTTGTTTTAACTTGATAACCTCTGTAAAGATCCTTCCCTGTGAAAGAGCACATTCTGAGGGCCCAGGGGTTAGGATCCAGTCTTTTTTGGAGAGAATACAGTTCGACTGTTACACTCAGGAAGGGTGAGGCTTGTGCCGTTTGTGATTGTGGCAGCTCAGCTGTGTGGGAAATCAGGTCAGAGGTGGGGAGAAGGGAGAGTTGAGGGACTTGCCAATGGGAGCAGCACCGAAGTGTCCTGACCCAGTGGAATCTTGAAGTCATTCACTGTACAGGGGCCAGTTTCAGTTGTTAGATAAAAATTACAGGAGACCCTAACTGAACTCCTCACAGTGCCCTAGTAGATCAGACTGAGAATCAGAAAGAAATCACTAACGCCAATATTCCACATCCCCGCACTGAAACTGAGTTAGCTGAGCTTCCAGGAAGCGAGGAGAACAGGTAATAGCCAGGTTCTTCAGCAGGTGTGATGATAAGGCGTGATAATGAAGTTTGTTTTCCTTTAGACAAACTCTAAAGGCCAAGCAGCTGTTCCTCCTGTTGTTTTTTCTTGTGCTAACTCCCCAGGAAAGGAACCTTGAAATGGCCAATCTTCCTTTTGTTCTTTGTTTCTGCTTTCTTCAGTCTATCCATCTGCAGAAACCAATCTCCTCTGCTCAACTCATTGAAACACTCATTTTATTTGATAGAATGAAGTGTTGCCCGATTTCTAGAATTGCAAGTGAAGCTATTAAAGACGGTTTAATTAAATTTGTTGTAGCTTTTTTCTTACTGTTTCAGTTTTTATGATTGACAAATGGTATTTGTATATATACTTAGATACAATGTGATAGTGTGTTAATGATCAGGTTTAAAATACAATGTTTTGTGATGGACACAGTGAGAGCGCGCGTACCGCCTCTACCCTGCCCTGCAGCTGCGACGTTGTTCATAAACTAATCTCAGAAGTGACGCAGCATCTTCTACCGCTGGTCACACAGATGCTGTGGTACTGCGTCAGAGGAGACTACCTGAGGCATGAATACACTAGGTTGGGGTCTGGCATTGGGACGGCTCCTGTACTGCTTTGGGACACATGGAGGAACTGAGAAATAATCCAGTAGTAACCATCATTCTTGCTATCTTCCTCATAATTAAAAATTATACATTTAACAAAGCAAAACAAGGTTTTTATAGCCATCATTTTATTTTATCTTTTTATTTTGGACAATTTCAGACTTGAAAAAAGGTGACAACCAATAAGTGAACTTCAGGGTTCACCTGTACCCCATACCTCTTTACTGAATTACTTTGAAATAAATTTCAGGTATAATGTCATTTCATTGTATATTCTTTATTATGTATCTCTAAAAAGGAGTCTTTTAAACATTATTACACTACTACGAACATTGATTACTCTTTAATAGCATCAAATAAAAATCTAAGGTTCAGATTTCCCCTATTTTTCTTATCCTTTAAAACATTTTTTATAGTTTGTTTAGCTCTGACTTCCAAATGAGGCCAATTTCTTGTGAATCCAGGGTCTTGGTATTTTATTCTTAGTCTTGGGACTTTGTTTTAGAATTTGAGGACTTTTTTTTTCCTAGTTCTGTGAGGTATATTGATGGGATTGCATTGAATCTGTACGTTGCTTTTGGTCGTATGGCCATTTTGACAATATTAATTCTGCCTATCCAAGAACATGGGTAGTCTTTGCATCTTTGAAGGCCTCTTCAATTATTTTTCTTCAGTAGTCTGTACTTTTCACTGTATAGGTTCTTCACCTCCTTGGTTAGATTATTCCCAAGTATTTTATTTTTTTTGAGGTTGTTGTGAATGGGATGGTTTTCCTGACTTCTTCCTCAGCAGAATCACTGTTGGAATACAGGAAAACTATTGTTTATTGGTGTTGATCTTGTATCCTAGTACTTTGCTGAATTTTTAGTCCACCAAAGTTAAACAGCACTAAATGAGTGAAGAGGAGAGCAATTAAAATGAAAACAATTCTATATTTGTATGTGTATGTTTATATTTATATATTCTATCCACACAGAACATGTGGACACACAGACTTTTGTGCACACACATATAATCATGCAGAATGAAAAAAAGTAAAAAAAAAATAAAATTAAATATAAGCAATAAGAAACAGCATAAAACAAAATATCATAATAAAACAGAAAGGAAAAAGAATTGGGAAAGAGTTCTCAATGAGAAACACAGGGCTTGTTTCACAGAGGTGGTCGAAAGTGTTGTCAAGGATGGAGTTTCATTCTCTATATTTAGTTTGGGGCCCTGTAACCCTTGGTCAAGGGCTGGGCTGCCAAGCCCAACACCTCTGGTGCCTCACCCAGCTGCCATCCATTGTGACCTGCAGCTCCCGCTGGTTACAGTCACTCAGCTTCCCTCTCCCAGAGCAGGACGGGTGAGGCTGGTGGCTGGATGGTGCAGCGCACACACCTGCTGGTCAACCCCTGTCTAGGGCTGTGCGCCCTCAGTGGCTGGTGTAGAGTCTGTTGGGAGTTCCTGCACTGGGTCTGTCCTGGCTGATGCTTGGGACTCTGTTGGTGGGTGGGATTTGACCCACAGCCTCTGTTGCTGGGGGAGGGGCCAGTCTTGCTGGGTGTTCCAGTGTCAGGGCCTCCTGCAGCTTCCACTGAGGAGTCTAAACCTCAACAGGCTTCACATAGTCCACCTCCATCCTGTTACTACCCAGGACCAGACCTGGAGTGCAGACGCAGTTGTCTGACTGATTTCTGGTGCCTTTCCAGATGTTCAAATGGGACACCAGCACCAAAAGGGCTCTCTCTCCTCTTGTCCCCAGCCTGTGTCACCGAGGCACAGTCCTCCCTACTCCTTTTCAGTCACATTGGTCTAGGCACACTCTGGACCCCATGACAGGTGACTGCTGCTGGGCCAGACTGGCAACTTCCTTCCTGAGTTCCCAGCCTGCAGCATCTGCTCACTGCTGTCCAGCCACTCAGACATGGTTCCCACCACCAGGATTCAGGCCAACTCTGTCCCTTGGCCAGGTTCCCAATTCCAGGACTCAGACTCCAGGTAAACACTCTGCCTCTTGGCCAGCCATTTTCATTGCTTTTCACACAGTCACTTCTACTGCCATCTCTCGGTCTCTTCCCTATTCCACAGGTTCCTCCAAGCCAGGTTTTACTTCTTTATTTATTTTGTTCTTTTTTTTTTTGGAACCAGGGATTGAACTCAGGGACACTCGGTCACTGAGCCACATCCCCAGCCCTATTTTGTATTTTATTTAGAGGCTGGGTCTCACTGAGTTGCTTAGGGCCTCGCTAAGTTGCTGAGGCTGGCTTTGAACTCGCGATCCTCCTGACTCAGCCTCCCAAGTCGCTTGGATTACAGGCATGCGCCACTGCGCCCAGCACTTCTTTATTTATTTTGTACCAGGGATTGAACCCAGGGGCATTCAACCACTGAGCCACATCCCCAGCCCTTTTTATATTTTGAGACAGGGTCTCTAAGTTGCTTAGGGCCTCTCTGAGTTGCTGAAGCTGGCCTTGAACTTTTAATCCTCCTGTGTCGAGCTGCTGGGATTACAGGTATGCACCGCTGTGCCTGGCTCCAAGCCAAATTTTTTCACCTGTTTCACCCTCTGTCTGCCTGTGCTTCCCTCCCCTCAGCAGTAGTGATGTTCTTATTTCTTATATTATGGTCAAAGTTTCTGCTTTCTGTGTTTTCATGATTAGTTTTCTGTCCAGGGTTGACTGGACAGTGATTTCCTTTAGTCACCACCTTGCTGAGGAGCAGTCTTCCTGCTTTTTAAATCTTGAGCTGAGGAACTGGGGTGGCGTGCATGGAATCTTCCATGTTCTCAACCTGTGTTTCTCCTTTGCTAGCAAATAATAAAACCTCTTGCTTCTTCTCAAAACCTTGTCCTTGCTATGGGAGTGGCAGTGGAGACAGGGACCGAGCTTTTGGGATCACAACAATGCTTTCAGCAGAATATTTATTTATTAAGAAACTGATGCTGCATGAAGAATAGCAGTTTGGGGTCATCCAGTGCCACTCAGGGCTCCCAAGGAGGTTCCTGTCTCCCAGGTGGCCCAGGCAGTGCTGCTGTTTCCAGACTCTGCCCCCTAGTGGCTAGACGCTGAATTCCTGGGAAGGGAGCCTGGGAAAATGGGAAGCTTTTAAATGGGGACTATGTCAGTCCAACCCCATGGACACCAGTGGTGGGGACCCCAGGTTGTGATAAAGAGCTGACCCCTCTGTGGGCTGGCAGAGGGGTGGTAAGTAGTATCCAAGGCTTTGTCCTCCCTGGGCTTTAAGGAGGCCTCTGTCCTGTCCCTGTGCCCTGCAGAGTCAGGGACCATGTGGGCGGCCTGGACATCCACCACCCTGTGCTGACAGGTGACCCTTTCTGTAGGCCTGTGCTGACAGGTGACCCCTTCTGTAGGGGTGATGGTGGTGGAGGCCTGGACGAGGGTCAGGGCCCTGCCCACTGGCCAGGAAGCTATCCCACCTTGATGCCAGTGGAAATCCTATAGGAACTAGCAATGTGCCCCTGCCCTTTCCACTGAGGAGTGGCCAGCAGATGCTTCTTGGGAACTGGATGTCCACCTCTGCCCAGCAGTGAAGAGGGAGGAGCATGCTGTGCTGTGCACCTGGACTCCTGTCCCTACCTGGTGGCAAGGATGGTACCATTATGACTTCTGCCAGAGCCTGGTAAGAGGAGGCACACTGACATAGGTTTAAATAAGTCCAGGGTCTCAGGAGACTCCAAGTGTCCAGATTTCAACTGAGAATCTCTCATCACACCCAGAACTAGGAAAACCTCAACTTTCATGAGGCAGTTAATAGACTAGGTACTGACCTGACAAATGTCAGAATTCCCCAGCAAAGATCTTATAACCACTTTGGAGGAACTCTTACAATTCACCAGAACCATTAGGCACTTAGAACAAGAACTTTAAGTTTTTCCCTTTTACCATGAGGTTGGCTTTGGGTTTTTCATATGTAGCCTTCATGATGTTGAAATAGGGTCTCTCTATCCTTAGTTTCCTCATTGTGTGTTTTTTAAATCATGAATGGGTGCTGTATTTTGTCCAAGGCTTTCTCTGTTATCTGTTGAGATGACCAAGTGATTTTTGTCTTTAATTCTGTTTATTTGATGAATTGTATTTATTGTTTTTCATATGTTAAACCATCCTTGCATCTCTGGAATAAAAACAGCTTGGCTGTAATGCAGTAATCTTAATATGTTTTTTAATGAAATTTGCTAATATTAGGCATTTTTGCACCTGAGTTCTTCAGGGATTTTCATCTGTAGTTTTCTTGATGTGTTTTATCAGTTTTGGTATGAGTGTAATATGGCTTCATAGAACAAATTTAGAAGTGTTCCATCCTTTTCTATTTCATGGAATAATTTAAGAAGTATTGGCATTAGTTCTTTAAAGGTTTAACTGAATCCATCTGAAACCAGCTGTTGTAGCTTTCCCTTGAGTGAGGACTTGTGACCTTTGTCCTTCGGTGCCTGGTGATTCCACTTAATATTGTGTCCTCCGGTTCCATCCATGTTGCTGTAAGAAGCAGAGTTTCCTTTTTCATGGCCTATTGATGTTCTGTACCTCATTCTCTTCACGGCTTTCCCTGTTGACGGACGTGCAGGTTGATTCTGTGTGGTGGCTGTCATGAAGAGTGCTGTGGTGAGTGTGGGAGTGCAGGGCTGTCTGTGTGACTCCACTCCTCTGGGAACAGACCTGGTTGGGGGTCGCTGGGTCATGTCATTCTGCTTTTAGTCTTGAGGACCCTGCACACTGTGTTGACAGCTGCTGTAGTTACTTCGTTCCTCCCAAGAGGATTTAGGATCCCCTTCTCTCCATCTGAATGGCAGATGCTTTTCACTTTTAGCAGACAATACTTTAAAGGGATCCCTTTAAGGAAACTTTTCCATCCTTGGTTTCTCTGTGTTTTGTAAGCAGTCATGTGAACACAAAACCTCATATCTGGTTGTGGGTGGCCGATTGGGAAACTTTACAGCACCTTTATTTTAGGTAGGCACCCTGCTTGGGGCCATGTGGTGGTGGTGGTGACCACTGCTCTCTCCTTTTCTTGGCCTCTTAAAAGATCACCTGGAGGTAAGTCTTTAAAGCAAATGGTGCTTTTTTTCATGACATCTCAAATCTCTCCTCTGTTGCTGTGCATTTGCTGAGTTTCTCACTTGACCATTCCCAAAGTCTCACCTCTGTACGCTCTTCCGAGTGTGCATGTTCTTTTGCCTGGTTTTACTTTACAGTATGACCTAGAGATCACTCCATCAAGTCATAGTAATCTTCTTTTTTCATTCATTGGATTGTTCTAAAAACTTTCCTAGTATTTTGTGGATTTGGACGTTATTGTAGGGATTTGTTTGTGATCTGCATTGTCAGAAGTTTTAGGAGACTGTGGTTTCATTTTATGGAGTCAGTCAGTGAGAAGGAGCCCTTAGCTTTGCGCTGGAGCCAAGTCTTTAGTGTACTCTGCCCTTTTCCAGCTCCCAGGATGCATCAGCACTTAGTCTTGCCATTCGTGGGGCTAGTTCTCCTGCCTCTTGGTAGGAGGTCAGGATGTGAGAGGGAGCCTGGGTCAGGCCTCACTCTTTGATACTTAAATCCAAAAGAGTTCTGAGAATCATTGCTCTGTGTTCTAATAAATGATTAGGGTGCTTTTTCCTGTCCTCCCCAGGCCCGGCAGCTCATCTTGCAGTATGGCCTAACCCTCAGTGACTTGGACCGACACCCAGAGGTAAGATAGTGTGTCTGTCTCCCTTGTGGCTCCTTGTTCACGGGCTCCAAGTGTCTCAGCAGGTTGTCAGTCATGCTGACTTTTCTCCTGGGATCTGAATGTTAGTCCTGCCTGGGGTCATAGTGGGGAGGTGGTTAGTGTCCAGTACTGGTATAGTGCAGGCTAGGTTCCCTGTAATTACCCTGGGGGCTCAGTATGAACACAGTGGAGGGGAGTAGGATGAGCCCAGGGTTGGATCAGGGCTTCCTGAGAGTCCTTTCTCTGACAGAGGTGCAGGAGTGAACAGCCTATGTACCTTGCCTCTTCAGTGAGGGATGTCATCATCTGTGGCAGCCAGGGACATTTGAAAACTCACTAAGTACAGTGCTGTGATGAAGACTCTTTAACACAGGCAGTAGAGAGGAGAACAAAGTTGACGAGAGTAGGCAGCTCAAACCATTCTGGCTGGTGTTTTCTGAACATGTACCAGATGTTGTGCTAAGTGCTGTTTCTGTGTTAAGATCTTTAGGGTGCATGATTATCCCACTTTATGGATGTGAAAAGGCAGAGAGGGAAAGTTAAAGTACACTTAAGGTATATAGAAAGTGGCAAAACCAAAGCTCAGGTACGTTATGCTGTAGAACAGTGTTAAAATTAGAAGAGTTGTTTTTATTCGGGGACCAGGGTGGTAGGTGTCGGGGGTTTGTTACCAGGGATTGAACCCAGGGGTGCTTAACTACTGAGCCACATCTCCAGTCCTTTTTATTTATTATTTTGAGACCAGATCTTACTAAGTTACTTAGGGCTTTACTAAGTTTCTGGGGCTGGCTTAGAACTTGGCAATCCTCCTGCCTCAGCCTCCCGAGTCGCTGGGATTACAGGTTGACAGTGTTAGAAGAGTTCTGGGGAGGAGTCTGAGCTGAGCTGTAATGACTGTGTGGCAGGGGCAGAGCATGCCCTCCCCGAGGGGTAGGTAGGAACCACAGGCATGTAGGCACAGTGGATAATGCCCAGGCTTTCTGGGGTGGTTTGGACAGAGCAAATGAAACACATGGGTGCATAGAGGACAAGTGAATGGGAACGTGATGTGGTCTAGCAATCTGTTGCCATGGCATGTAAGGGCCTTAGTTAGTAAGAAGTGGGAAAGGCTCGTTGGGAGTGTCGGTAGGCAGAGTGGGGCCCAGGCAGAGCCAGCTGTTGAGCAGCTGTGCGGAGAGGACTTTGGTTCAAAGGTGGGTCCAGACCCCAGGTAGAGGAGAGTTGGCACAGCGCAGCCTGACCCTAACACTGTGCATGGTGGAGGAGTAGCGCACGTTGCAGCTGAAGACAGGTTTGGAAGGATAGGAACACAGTGTCCCGCAGGACACTTCCTAGTCTTATGCCTAGCCTTACCAACCACAGCAAGCTACTGCAACACAAATGAAATGTTACCTTGCATGCTGCTCTGTAAAGCATCATGTTCATGCAGAGTGCCACAAGTGACCAGGAATACTGCCTCCTTGATTTTAGTGTTTGGCAGATGAGTGAATCCTTTTGCCCCAGGTGTTGTGGGTTGTGGTAGGGAGCTGACCAGGCCTGGGCTTGGTGCCTAGCGGGGTGCCTCATGTCATTTCTGGTCCAGGAGCATGGTGAATGTTGGTCAACTTTCACAGCTCCCTTCATTTCATCTTGTCCACTGGAAGTTTCTTGTTTTGTCCACATTGGTACCAACTTCTGAACCAGCTTTTCTCAGTTCTTTTTTTCATTATTGACCCCCGCCCCCCATGGAATGTAGTACTACAGATATTCTGTGTCTCTGTGTGCTTGTGGCCTTTGGAAGGCCCAAAATTTAATATCAGATTTCTTTGCCTCTGCCCTCTTGCCCCAACCATTTTTTTTCTTTGATGGGAATTATATTACTTACACTGGAATGCATGCTTTGCGTAATTCCATGTTGTCCACAGAGGCTGTCCCAAGAGAAAAGCAAGTGTAGTGTCATGGGTGAGAACCGCACCAAGGTTTGTGTCCCAGACCCGTGACCCCAGTGAAGTGGCTTTTTAACATCTTGGAGCCTCAGTTTCTTGATAGGCTCCTTGGAAATACTGGGCCTGGCTGATGGGTTGCTGTTGCAGGGTTGGCCTCGGCATAGCACCTCTGCTCCAGGGGCTCTTAGTGGATTTTTTGTCTCCCTCCCCACAACACAGATTGACCTCGCCATCGATGGAGCTGATGAAGTCGATGCTGATCTCAACCTCATTAAGGGTGGTGGGTGAGTGTCGTGGGGACTTCCTTGCTAAAGAATACCTGCCAGTTAATCCTAACAAGGCAAGATGGAGTATAGAGTGAGTAAGTTATCACTGTGGTGTGTGCGAGCCTGTCTTTCTACCAGGTTGTAGATGCCACGGGACCTTCAAGCCAACCTGGCATTTCTGGACATTAATAACCATCTGGTGACTGGAACCTGGGCCTCTTCAGTGAGATGACCCCATCTTAGTGGGTTCTCTGTGTATTTGTGTTTTCCTCTGATTCAGACTTTAATTAAACTGTCAGGTGAAACTAGCACATTATTGGTCTAGATTGTTAGGTCTGCAGGCATCAGTGTGTGGACTTTGCTTTAATACTGCTCTTATGTATGTGAGCAGCTAGGAATGCTGTTCCTTTATTCGAAAACATTTGTTGGGTTTTTTTAAAGTGCTGGTTTGGGAGGTGGAGATGTGAGTGGGACAGGTGAAGTCCTGTTCTGCTGGTTCCTAACAGTTACACAAGTGATTGCAGGACTCCGTGTTTGTTCAGAATCATGCTTTATTGTCTTAGCTCTCCATATGCTTTGTCATCCTCCTGCTTGCCGTGTGAGGTAATTCAGCTGGTGAGCAGTAGAGATGGGCTGTACCTAGATCTGCACAGTCAATGTCCAAGGCTCCACTCTGTCTCCCTGACCGTCAAGTAGGCCATAGGGCAGGTTGCTCAAAGCTTGCCTTTCTTAGACAAGGTACAGAGAACATCTCCCTAACAGCAGTGCTTCCTCTCAGGTGCCTCTTGATGGGGTTGTGTCTGGCCTGAACGGGAAGCATTGTCCACTCTGGGTTTCTCCCAGGCACAGGCTAACCTTTCTGTAGTTCATTCGTTAGTGGCAACCTGATGGGGTTGAGGACGGCTCTTTAAGGGTTAAAAGTGAAATTTCTCCTGACATGCCAGGACTTGGGGATTTGGGATTCCTCTGCCTGACCTTAGTTCCCAGGTGGAGCTCTGCCTTGCCCTACTCACTCGCTCCTTTCCCACTGCAGGGGCTGTCTGACACAGGAGAAGATCGTGGCTGGCTATGCCAGCCGTTTCATCGTGGTCGCCGACTTCAGGTATAGCGCCCAGTGTTCTGAGCTGTCTGTGAGGAGGAAGACCAGGCCAAGCCTCCTCCTTTTGTGAAGGAGTGATTTCATAGAGAAGTGGAGACCTTCCGGGCTTCTGAGCTGCATTAGGGTTAGGGCACTGTCTCAGAGAGCATGTGTCCTACCTGTGTGCAAAGGTGGATGCTGCTGAATTGCCACAGGTTCCTAGCTGAGCCAGGGCCTCGAGTGCCATCTCCTGTGTGCCTGGGTAGGTAAGGGAAGCGTGTGCCACCCTGTTGATGGCAGAGCTTATCCTCACAGGGAGCCTTAGGGAGTGGGGCGAGCCCTGCCTATGGCCGTGAGTCAGCACTCCCACTTCATGGGGTCAGGGTTGACATGTGTGACCTGCTGTGCAGTCTTTGACCAGGCTCTCAGATGCTCCATCTGGAAGTCTGGGAGGAGGCACTTGTATAGCATGTTAATGAAAAAAAGAATTGTGTTTTTACTTATGAAGTTCCATAGCCGTAGGAGGAGTATAAGTAATGAACACCTACACTTACAATAACCATGAGAGTAGATACTTGTAGTAAATAAGCCAGCCATATCAAATTAATCTTTTGTCACGTTTAATTCAAATATCTCTTAAACAGTGAAGTAGCTAATGCCTTTGGAGCCCTCGTGTACTGTCCCTGGTTACTTTTTTGTCCATCACCAAATTTTGGGTTTGTAGCATTGAGCTTACTTGTTTTTATTTTATTTTTTTTTGTCTCTTCCTTCTCAGGAAAGATTCAAAGAACCTGGGGGAACAGTGGCACAAGGGAATTCCTATTGAGGTCATCCCAATGGCCTATGTCCCGGTGAGCCGAGCTGTGACCCAGAAGTTTGGTGGGGAGGTTGAACTTCGGATGGCTGTCAACAAGGCGGTAAGTGGCCAGGGAGGTTTCTGGAGACCCTTCCAGCTCTCAGGGTGCTCCACTTGAGCCTGGAGCTAGCTTCCTCCCTTCCTTCTTCCCTCCCTCCCTCCCTCTCAGGGGCATTCAACCACTGGGCTACATACCAAGTTCTATTTTGTATTTTATTTAGAGATAGGGTCTCACTGAGTTGCTTAATTCCTCGCTGTTGCTGAGGCTGGATTTGAACTCGAGATCCTCCTGTCTCAGCCTCCCAAGCCTCTGGGATTACAAGCATGTGCCACTGTGCCCAGCTTGTTTTTAGGGAGTTGGCCTCATTAGTTTTTACGGTGTCTAACGTAGATGAAACTTAATACTGTGCTCATCCCTTGTTTGGAAGAGCAGTGGTTCTATCTCTACCCCTTGGATCTGATGTCCCTCAGCTGCTCTGACCTGTGTGCCTGAGCCTGGACCAACCCTGGTGAACAACTGCTGCACATGACCTCTGGGAGACCTCTTCCTCAGGGTGCAGCCTGTTTTCCAGGCTCCATGGTGTAAATTTCCTCTTTTTCTCTGTATTAAAGTATGACAAGAGATAGACTTTCTTGGGGAACAGAAACACCCCAACCGCTCGGGAGTGCACTCCAGTTGAGAGGGTTTTCTTCATCGTCTGGAGTGAGTTGTGAAGAACTTTTTTCCTCTTAACAATTAAGCAAGCAAAAGTAGATCTGAAGCCCAACAATAGTTATGTATACAACCATGTAGAAAGTCTGGAAGTTAGAGAAACTATCTGGAGCCGCACCCTGATGCATTTTTATTTTGGTGTTTTCTGGCTTTCTAAAAACCACTGTCCTCATCACCGTGGTTGTCCAGGCTCTTTGGCCATGTGCCCTTAGAAGTAGAGACGCTGGGAGGAGCACACAGGTGCCCTCAGAGCCCCAGCCTCCTACACTGTTCCCACTGAGCTCCTACCCCTCCTGCAGTCTGCAGGGGGGTCCTGGGCTCCTTCCCATGACATTGCTGTCAACCTCTGTGTCCTAGACATGCTCTTGCTTTCCCAGTGTTGAGGCCATGAAGGAATTCTGAGTTAATGAACTAAAACTACTCCCTGCTGTTTAACCTCTGACCCTGTCTCTGCTCCGGGTCTTCCAGGTTTTCGGTTGAGGTTCTTGATGGAGAGGGGTGGAGCTTGGGGACGGGGTATAATGAGATTGAAGCCATGTCTTGCTGCACATTACTCCTGGTGCTGGAGGCAGCTGGTCCTGTTCTGTGTACTCTTTCGCTGTCACCACAGCCGAGGCTTGCTGAGGTTGTGTCATGGGAAGTGCCTGTGTGTACCACTTACACAGAGGCTGCTTGTGCGCTCGAGATGCTCGAGGTTTGCCTGCTCCCTGAGTTCTGTGCCCATGTGGCATTGCTATTCAGCTCAGTGTTGCCTGCAGAGATCCTGCTCACTGCTGCTTCCAGCACCGCCTCTAGAGAGCTCAGAGCAGGGGCCCACTGGCATGCTCGTCTTTGGCTGTCAACTTCTCTCGCTCTCCTTCTTACCTTCTGTCCTCATACTTGGTCAATGTGGCACTTATCTTTTAGGGTCCGGTGGTGACAGATAATGGCAATTTTATCCTGGACTGGAAGTTTGACCAGGTGCATAAATGGAGTGAAGTGAACACAGCTATCAAAATGATCCCAGGTACACTGAACATAGACCCTTGTGCCCTCCCT
This sequence comes from Glaucomys volans, assembly GCA_020662805.1. Lineage (NCBI taxonomy): Eukaryota > Metazoa > Chordata > Mammalia > Rodentia > Sciuridae > Glaucomys > Glaucomys volans. The sequence continues at coordinate 30,618 of JAJEJO010003131.1, forward strand.
ATCCCCTCTGTGGCCACCTGTGCCCTCCCTACCTGCCCCCTCCATGGCCACTTGTGCCTACCATCCTGTCACCTCCACCTGTGCCCTCCCTACCTGTCCCCTCTATGACCTCCTTCGCCCTTCTACCTCTCCTTTACCCTTGGCTACAGGAGGCATGCTGGTGTGGGTTTCCATGTGCCCTGAGGGGATTTCAGTGTGAGCGCCTCTGCCTCCTCCAGGTAGTGGTTGCTTACCCAGCAGTTCCTGTGTGCATTCCATAGGCTGTTTAAGTTAGAGGAGCCTTGCAGCTGGTGACGTCAGGGATGCCTGAAAACAAGACCCTCACCTCTGGTGGAGCCTCTCCATCCCGGAGCTTGCCTGCAGCCTCTTTTGCTTTTATGGTCTTTTACATGGTCAGGGTGATGACTCAGTTTACCCACATTCATTTGATACATCCTACAGGCAGCATGTTGTGGCATATTAGGGTGGATGCTGTAGGACGTGGAGTCCTCCAGGGGAGCTGAGATAAAATGCTCTGTGGAAGCATGCTAGGATGGCTTGTGCTGGTTCTGCTAGAGGAAGAACAGGTCCAGCATGCACAAAGGGTGCTTCTTCTGGAAAGAGTGGGAAGTTCACGGATACAGTCTAAACACTGTGCCAGGTGTTAGAAAAGTCTCCTCAGTCCCTTGCCCTTACTTGGGCAAGGTAGTTACACAGAAGACGTGGGCTAGAAGAGTTAAGCAGTTCATCCAAAGCTACAGCACCAAGATAGGATTCCTGGGTCATCTGCTCTAGACCCTAAACTTTGATCCTCACTTGCTCGAGTGCCAGGCTGAGAGTCTTTGTGACAGGAATGTGCAGCTTGTGCTAGGGAGTGACAGATAGGAGCCAAGTGGGGCCCCGGGTGAAGGCCGGTGGGCCATGTAGAGATGAGTTATCAGACTGAGCCCTAGTTCGGGCCAGGAGGTGTGTATGAGAGATTAGAAGAGGAGGTAGATTGGAGAGATGCCAGTGTCTCATGATATTGTGAGACCAAGAGTAACTGGCATATTCCATGTCATGGTGTACGAGGCAGGAAGGGTTGGGTTAGCAGAGTATAGTGGTTAAGAGTGGATTCTGGAGCAGAGTGTGGGCGAGGGTCCTTACCCAGCTATACTTCAGCAGTGTGAACCTGGCACTGCAAGCTAAACCTGTGCCTCAGTTTCTTCCTCTATAAAAGACTGATACTAGTAGCTAGCTTGTATGGTTGTTGGGAGGATTAAATGTTAGAAGAGAACCCAAGGAAGTATTTGTTGGGAGAACAAGTTCCTAGGGAGAAAGTATGCTAGCTTCATCATTAATAATATACTGTATTCTTAGTTATCAATGCCACTTGGAAACAAAAGTGGTGTGAATGTATGCTGAGTAATAAAGAAGCTAATTCTTCAGTTCCCCTTGGGTCTGTCTTTATCTTCTGTTGGCTGGATTTTTTTAAATCAGAAAGATGAGTTAAATTGTACTCATTCTCCTGCTTAGTGTTATCTCTTTAATGGAAGAACTGAGAGCCAATAAGGCAGGAGAAAGGGGTGATGTTGAGGTCACTGCTAGTAACCGGGAGAACTTGATCCTAAGGATAATGCAGACACACCCAGGGACATGGTGAAGAAGAGCTCACAGTGCCTGCGGTGTTTCCACAGTGCCCATTAGGGGGCTCTCTCGTCCTGCTCTGGCCTTTTCTTGGCTTAGTGAGACTTGCAGGTGCCCATTGTGAGGACATTTTTTCCGTCTTTGCTGTCCTAAATATGTAGAAGCTGCATCCTGGAGAAGGTTGGACCTCTGTCGGAACTTACAGTGAGGAGATGGCACAGAGAGGCTAGCTGTTGAGACAGTATGTGTCCCTGGACCCTTAGCACTTTGTGGTCTCTCTTCCTTTTTTTCTTGCAGTGGAACCTGACATGGTTCTTTGGTCAGACTTGTGTCTTGCAGATGTCTCCCACTCTGAGCAGAGCTTATGGTGCTAGTGGTTCATTGTATAACTGGTAGTGGTGACTGCTTACGTGGTCTTGGAGGATTTCTCTAGAGGAGGACCTGTCATCTGATGTATCTGAAGAACAGAGAGGAGCAGCCCCTGGAAGCTCCAGGAATGACCAGCCAGGCAGAGGAGCAGCATGAGCAAAGGCCCTAGGGCATATCTGGGGACAGAAAGCAGGCCATGGTGGAGGGGAAAAGGATTAGCGTGTCTTCATTGCCTCCCTGGAGAGGAGGGTGTTCCTTGTCCTTGTCCACTGCTGCTCATGTCATTTGCGTCCCATGTCCTGTGGTCCCCAAGGCTGTTCTTGCCTCGGGAATTGTGAGCACACACTGTACTTAGTGCTTCTTTCTATCCTTTGTCCTGCAGGTGTGGTGGACACAGGCCTGTTCATCAACATGGCTGAGAGAGTCTACTTCGGGATGCAGGACGGCTCAGTGAGCATGAGGGAGAAGCCTTTCTGCTGACGCTGCAGGAGCAGTGTGCTCACCCGTCTCCAGACTACGCCAGGGTGGACACGCCTCTCCTGGAGCCTTTGCCTTAACGTATCTGTGCCAGGGTGGATGGCTGGCTGCGTGGAGGTGGGGGCAGTTAAATCCAGTCTTCTTAAGTATTGTTATATGTCTTTTTAAAAAGAGAAATTTAAAACATACATATATATTTTTACTATTAAAAACATTCATTTTTTAAAATAAAGTAGAATTTGATTTCATGTTTTATATGAAACATTTACCAAAAAAAAAAAAAAAAAAAAAAAGAGAGAGAGAGACAGACAGGTGGGGCTGTCTATGAAACCTTTGACTTGAGCCTGCTGGTTAAGCTTCTGAGTATTGGGTTTGCTGAGAAATAAAATCTGAACTTTCCTTTCTGCTGGTAAGATGAAGGGCCAGCCAGCAGCGACCTGATGCCTTACAGGAAACTTTGTTTACTCTCTGCCACTGTTTTGTTTGTAGGTAGTTTTCATGGTGATCACGCACAATACCTAGTGACATTTTAATCAGGGCTACAGCAGTGTGTCAGTGGAGCAGGGTGACGTGTTGACCAGGAGTGAGAGCAGTCAGGAGAACAGGAGGCTTGGCTGGGGTCTGGGGTTGCCTGAACCCCTGTCGTTGAAGTGCTGGGCCAGAGACACTTGCCAGTTACTCCGCACACACTGCTGTGAAATGTGAAGTACTTGTTTTTTTGTGATTTTCTTTTTGTTAATATTTTTATGTTTCTTGTTACGCATGGTTTGGTGTCAGAAGTTGTTGCCTCTTATGTTGTTTAAAGGTTGAAATAAAACATTATGGTGCCATTTTGACTCATAGTCTTGACTGTAGAATTTATAGTAAGTGGGAATTTTCACATCCAGTTTGGATCAAATAAGGGATGGAATTCACTCAAGAAATCTTGAGCCAAAGACTTGGTAAATACTTCTTTATTTCTGATAGAGCTCGACATCCAAGGAAATGTTCACTCCATAGCCCTTGGCAGCAGGGTGTTGATTTTCGGTATCATTCCCAAAATCGGAATGCTGAGCAGCAGTGCGCATTCCCAGGTGTACTGCTGCTCAGACCCTCCTCAGTTCCAGAGGCCATAAGCAGCAGAGCCAGGAACCTGGATTTTCCTGTTATTGCCCCTGCTGCCTAATCAGCAGTGAACTGTCCAGCATCCAATTTGCAGGTGGGGAAAGGTCATGGCCATCTTGGTGATGATTTTTGGTGGGCCTGGAGGGAATCTGTCCTGCTGCCTTCCTCCCCAGGGCCCTGCTGTCCCCAGCTCGGACTCTGCACAGTACTTGAGCAGCCTGCGCTCAGCTTACCCTCCCTTTGGAGGCTTGAGCTCTAACTGTCAGACTTTGTGCATCTAGATTCCTGCTAAGTCAGGCTGTAGAGTAAATGAGGACCAGGACTGACCAGGGCTTCCTGCTGAAAACCTTCATTTTCTTCACTCTGAGAGTTTTTAAAAGCAGGTGTCTCACACATTGTTAGAAATTTGATAGGAGCACATTATTCCTCATTAAGACTATTTTGGATTGGTTAATAATTTTTGCACAAAATGGACAAGCTGAGAAAACTTGATAAAGCAACATTTCAAAATAATCCAAAGATTTCATGGCATGGATTTAATTCAGGAATAAAGATAAACAGGTCTAAACTGGGTTTCTGAAAACACCTGCATACTCTTTGTCACATGTAAATTTCCTGTGGGCTTCCGAGCCACACTGCAGGTCTCATCATTGTTCACGTGAAGTTTTTCTTTTGAGAACAAAACACCCATCATGCCTTAGGCATATGCATAGCAGTTGGCTCTGGAGGTAAATTTTGATAGAAGATTCTTCAATAAAATTATTCAGTGTGACCTTGCTGGCAGTACATTGGGTGAAAGGAACCATTTACCAGTATCTGCCATCAATCTGAGGGCACAGGACTAGGGGCAAGTCTGGTGTTTGGGGAAGGGTTGTAACCAAGAGTCTGCCCCCATTCTGGGACACGTGAAAGGATGAAAATCACTTGAATCTGAATAAAATCTATTCAGATTTGGTTTCAGCTAGAACTTTGTTTTCCCCCTTTTTCCCTTGCTGCCTAATCAGCAGTGATTGACAGGAAGTTAGTTGTCTGTCCTTTTGGTGACCTGAATGGTGTTCCTGTTTTGTCTGTTCAGATCTGATTATGGAGGGGTCTTGGTTTGTCTTCACCATGATCCCACAGTGGCCTCGCCCGTGTTCTGAGGCATTGTTTATGTTGAACAGGAGAACGCCCTGATGTGGCTGTGGGCACCAGGCCCAAGGCCTGACTGCTGGAGCCATGCCAGTTCCCAGCTGTCAGAGCTTTTCTCTTTCCAGGATCCGGAGGACCTGAGCATTCTCTAAGGCAGGTCCTGTACCCCTTTTAATTAATGTGTGTACTTGCTGTGTGCTGGCGCTGGGGTGGGTGAGTTGGGTCCCTGTCTGAGCCCTCCAGTGTGGCTCTGGCCTTCAGATTTCATTGGAGCTGGAATTCTTCCTTGCACGCTTAAATGTCTGATTGCTCGCCTTTCATGCCTCGCAGCTGATGTCGGGCTGAGTTGTGTCAGCCTGTGCTCCGTGCTCAGCCGTGATCAGCTGGTGTTTTGACATTGGTCCAGTCCTTTGCTGTTTTAGTAGCTGAGTTGCATTGCAGGGCAGCAGAATACTTCGGGTCCAGCACCTACATGTGTCCCAAGCGCCTCCCCAGGTAAATGCCCAGTGGTGCTGCTGGAGGGACTGGGTATGATGGTTAACATGGGCCATGGGTGGAGGCAAAAGGTGGAAGCAGAAGCCAGAGTCAAGGCTGGGTCTCAGAGAGGCACCTCATAGTTGGGTGGACCATGTTAAGCAGACCAATGAATAAAGTCAATTCAGTGTTGAGCCCCAGCTATGCTGGATCAACTGATAGCTTGGTGGGGGAGGAAGCCACTTTCTCTGGACAGGTTGGTGGCATCTCTTGCCAGGTTCAATACAGGGCGATAAAATCCACATGTGACCCTATGACAGAAGGAGCTACATCTCTTTTTTTCTTTCTCCCCCACCCCTCCCCACTTTTTTTCTGTGGAGCTGGGGATTGAAATCAGGGACACTTTATCACTGAGCTACATCCCCATTCCTTTTTTATTTTGAGACCAGGATCTTGCTAAGTTGCAAGACCTTAAACTTGTGGTCCTCCTGCCACTGCCTCCTGAGTCACTGGGATTATAGGCCTGTACCACCACTTATGTTCAGAGAGGGCTACATCTTAAACGGATGTCCTCCAAGCTCAGGGAACCCCCACCAGAGTTCATACTGGACAGGGTGTCCATCCCCATTCACTTCAGAAGCTGGTCCTGGTGGAGGGTGAGACAGTTCCTGGTCACTGATGAGTCCTGAAGGTCCTGGAGCTCTGACCCCTGAGCTTAGCTGGTGTGGCCTCTGTCCCTCTGTGCTGCAGACACTGCCTCTTGTTCTCTGTGAGCCCCTGAGGAGCACTCATGTAATGCTGTTCAGTAGAAATGTAATTTTAAATTCTCTAGTCAACTTACTGAAAAGAAACTGGTGAAATTAACCTCCAAAAGTTTTACTTAATCCAAAATACCTAAAATATGACTATTTTAACAATCAGTATTTTATATTTTTTTGTACTGCATTTTCCAAGTGTCAGGTGTAAGGCAGGATAGATCAGGACCCTTGACCTTGACCTGACTCTCACCCTATTTCCTTTGTGCAGTCTTCTATAATGCTAACATTTAAAACAATGGGCCAATTTCCTTAAATCACAAGATCCTGTTTCCCAAGAAGATTGCCTTACCATCCTGAGGAGCATATGCAGAGGCTCCCAAGTTTGACCTCTAGTTACCTGTGAGGGAAAATCCCCTACTTAGGACCTCATATGTATTGCCTGCATCTGATGAAAACCTGGGAGCGAGCATTCGGTGCACGTGTAATAGGCATGAGCAAGACACAGGAGTCTGTGAGTCATCTCTCACTCAGCATAAGCCATTCCTAACAGAAAGCCTGCTAAAGGTGAATAGTGAACTCGGAAGCCCAGATCCTGAGTCCATTGCAGATGTCTTTGTCCCCACTACGCCTTTACAGCATATCTTCCTCCAGTTCTCTCAGCTGCTTCTCTTTGTCTTGGTGAATTCTCACTGGGTGAGAATTCTCGCCAGGTTCCATGACGGTGTATTTCACTTCACATCTCATTTGGGATTAGCCACATTCTGAGTGTTCAGTGTCCTCACATGGTGAGTGGCCTTGGTGCTGGAGAGTCAGGTCTCAAATGTAGGGGATGCTGGCATTGCCCTTGCTGGCTTTTCTAAAGCTCCTCTGATTTTTTGGACAAGCCTGTAGTTCTCTGGTGGTTTTAATCCATTTCTGAAACCAGAGCTGATCACATGGAGAGCTGCGCAGTTAGGACTGAGATTGAGCCAGAAGTCGATGATGATCTTGACCTTGTCAATGACCCAGCTGCAAGAAAGAGGATACTATTGCTTCAGCTTCTGTTAGGTTAGATTATTGTAGTTGAGACATACTGTTATCCTAAGGTAGGTAGTATGATGAAGATCACAACTTAAGTTTTAAATCCCATTCTTGTACTTCCTAGTTTTTGCACCAATTAATTTTACCTTGAAATCTTGTTTTTTCTCCTAATTTTAGGTTTGTTTGGAGGATTAAATGAGCTAAGTTGTGCCAGGAGCTTAGAATGTCACTGCATGTGAAGGCTTTAACAAGTGTTAAATATTACTATTAGACTGCCCATCCTGAATTCCACAGACCTTGGATTAAGAGTATTGGAATGTGCAGAATGACTTGCTGAATATATTGGAGGTGAGCTTGGAAGGTGCACCATGAGCTGAGCCACAGGGGCATACAGGTCCACCTCTGTCTGCTTTGATTAAAATTCTTGCCAACTTTGTTCTGGAATCTGCTGAGAGAAATTTTTACAGTGATTTTACACATCCCTGTGAAGTGTTGTCTGGATTTATGAGGGGCTGTATGTGTGCATGTGTGTCTGCAGTGCCCAGAGAAGTCAGAGAAAACCTTTTAGAGTTTAGTTGAATCTCTAAAAATTTTTAGTTAAAATATTTACAGCGTTATTGAGATATAGTCCACGTCATACAATTCACCTATTTGAAGTACAATTCTGTGGTTTTAGTGTATTCACAGCATTTCCACAGTTGATTCTAGAACCTTCATATCTTCATATGCCAGAGTCCCTGGGCCATCAGCAGCTAGTGTCTCCAGCCCCAGCCCGAGGCAGCCATGAGCTTCTGTCCTCTATAGGTGGCCCCTTCAGTCTCTTTCATGAGGCTCTTAGGAGTAGTGCTGCTGTGGACATCCACCACAAGTTTTTGGGTGACCACATTTTTATTGTTTTGTCTTGTTATTCCTCTGTTCCTCCTTTACTTTCCTTTGGTTTAAATAATATTTTGGGTTTTTATACCACTGAAATTGTTCCCTGCAGCCACACGAGGTACACAGGCAGTGGTAGAGTAGACGGAAGTGTCCTACAAAGGGTATGAATGACATAGGACAGGTTAGTGAGGACTTGGAGGGTGCAGGTAGCGCTGAGGAGCTTGGGCGGCTTCTAATGCAGACAAGGACTGGTTCTGAGTTTAATGGATTTTATTTTATTTTATTTTATATTTTATTTTATTTTATTTATTTTATTTTATTTTATTTTTCATTTCATTTCATTTCATATTTCATTTCATTTCATTTCATTTCATATTTCATTTCATTTCATATTTCATTTCATTTCATTTCATTTCATTTCATTTCATTTCATTTCATTTCATTTCATTTCGTCTTCCTCAGTGCCCTCCCCACCTACGCCTATTTGGGGAAATCCTTGCTGTGGGAACTTCCTGTGGCCCATAGCTGCCTCTCTATTGAAGGTCTGTTCTCCCTGTCCCTGGAAGTCAGGGCACAGACCTAGACTGGTCAGTTGGCGGCTGCTGCTGCCCAGGGCATCTCTTGATGGATAACAAGCCACCTCAAAACTCGGTGGCTATGAACACCGGCACCTTTCATTTGCTTACAGTCCTGCAGGTTGAACAGGGCTTGAGAATGGTTCATCTCCCTTGTGTGTGGCTTCATGTGGAGCAACTGTGACCAAGGCTGGAATGTCTGGGGCTGCCTGGGCCTCTCATGCTCCATGGGTCATCTTGGGCTTCTTCACAGCATGACTGGCCACTGGATTCTTTCTGTTTATTTTTGCCATGAATATATTTTATGCAAAAATTAAAGAGACTGCACCTAAAGAGAATAAAAAAGATGAATCACTAGCAGGGCCATTGTGAGAAACATTGTGAGCTTTTTTCCCTGGCATTACCCCACTGCTAGCAATGGGAGTGGTAACAGCTGATGATGTAAAAGTAAATAACCCAGCTTTGCTGGATTCTGAGGAGTTGTGCTCGTCAGCTTTTTATCACTGTGACAAAATACCCAAGATGATCAACAGAGAAGGAGGAAAGGCTTATTTTGGTTCAAGCCTTCAGAGGTTTTAGTCCATGTTTGCCTTTGGGTCTGTGGTGAGCAGGATGTCTTGGCAGAAGCACATGGTGGAGGAAGCAGCTCACCTCACAGGAAGGGGCTGGGGCCCAGTCTCTCCTCAGAGGGCTGGCCCCTGGTTATCTAGCTTCCTCCCTCAGGCCCACCTCTGAAAGGCTCCACCAGTGCCAGAGGCTCCAGGCTGGCAATCAAGTGGGCCTTCAACGTGCGCCTCCAGGGCACAGTGGGACTGTTCTGCAGAAGCAGCAAGCCTCCCTCAAGGGCTGGCGTTGTGAGGAAAGACCACTTCCCAGTGAGGGAGGGAATTAATACGGCCTGCAGGTTCTTACAGGGAATAAGATGTAGGGGAGTCTCTTGATGATTCACTGGTGGCATCCAGAATGCAGCAGCAGGTGTGGCGACCCAGTCTGGAAAATGAACCATTCTAGGCATTTCTAACAAGGGAATTTATCTCGGGAACTTCACAGGTGATGAGAGCAGAGAACACTCACTAGTTTTTTTTTGTTTTTTTTTTTTTTATTCACACAATTCATATAATCTTACATACACATAGGGTAGTACTGTCTGTCTCAGTCTACTGTTTTTTCTTTCCCCACCCCCTCCCGTCCCATTTTCCTCTACACCATCCATACTTCCTCCATTCTTTTCTTATCCCCCCCATAACTCCCCCATCCCCTGCCCCCATTATGTATCAGCATTCACTGATCAGAGAAAACATTCGGTCTTTGGTTTTTTTGGGCTCGACTTATTTCACTTAGCATGATATTCTCCAACTCCACCCATTTATCAGCAAATGCCATAGTTTTATTGTTATTTATGGCTGAGTAATATTCCATTGTGTATATATACCACAGTTTCTTTATCCATTCTTCAATTGAAGGGCATCTAGGTTGGTTCCACAATCTAGCTATTGTGAATTGAGCAGCTATGAACATAAATGTGGCTGCATCCCTATACTTTGCTGCTTTTAGGACCCTTGGGTATAAACCGAGGAGTGGGATAGCTGGGTCAAATGGTGGGTCCATTCCAAGTTTTTTGAGGAATCTCCATACTGCTTTCCAAAGTGGCTGCACCAATTTGCAACTCCACCAGCAATGTAACACTCACAAGTTTGAGCAGCAGCAGGAGGCGGCTGGCCCTCGTCCCCCAGGGCTGGAGAAGGGTTCCATGGCTTGGAAACTGGGCACCCAGTGGCTGCATTGTAGAATTCCTTTCCAAGGCAGAGAGGGGTCAAATATCCTGGCTCATACCTTCATTCCACTCCCCAGGCTTGCCAGTGCCTCTGCTAGGTCAAATGTAGGAGGAAGCCAATGGAGCCCAGGTCAGGAATGAAACTGAGAGTGAGTGGACAGCTGCTGCTGCACAGCGGCACCTGGACAGGTAAGACAATGCCTGTTAGGTCCTGTGAAGGTAGACCTCTCTGCTGTCTTTTTGGTTTTGTTTTTAGATAGCTTTCATTTTCCTGTATTTCTAAAGAATCAATAATATTAAAATGAAAAACAGCAAGTGCATGTGATGGAGATAACAGCATGTTAAAAAAGGTCACACCAGCCGTGATGGGTGAGATGCAGCAAACGATGAACTTTTGGAACCGGGCCTCTCCTGCAAACTTCCCAGGGGCAGTGTCCTCCCTCACTTGGCCTACACACCCATTTTGAAGTGCTCTCCTAGGAAACCGAAAGCCTCTGTGCTAGGGTGTCCTCCCGCAGGTGGCCAGCAGGGGGCGCTCCAGCCCTGCACATTCAGGCCACCCCCACATGCGGCAAGAGGCTGCATCCAAGGCAGCATAGGACCCTCAGGGAGATGTCCCGCTGCTGACCAGCCCCACCCCCAAAAGATTTGTCCGTCTCCGTTTCAGAGCTGATGCTTCATCCCGTTTTTGGCAAGCTATTGCCATGATTCGTGAGAAAGCCAGGCTGAATATTGGAAATCCAAGTGCCTTCGTTGCCCCTTTGGGGGGTGTGGCACGCATGCGTGTTCACGTGTCCATTCCCTGAATCTCGCTGAGCTGATTATACACGGCCTAAAGGAACTTGCATGAAGTTGCCAGTGGCCATACTTAGGGCCCTCAGCTCTAGATACACAGAGCAGTAGATGCCCCATAAACTCCACCACGGCTTTCCCTGGGAAGAATCTCAGACCTACTTGCAAGGCTGTGTGGTTTTAAGTGTCTGCCCTTTCATCCAAATGACTATCTCAAGAGACCAGCAGCTCCAGGCTTGGTGGAAGCTGCAGTATGAAGCAGCCAGAGGACATTTCTTTGCTGTAAAGATGTGCTATATTGAAAGCTTGGTATCTCAGCTGGCTCCCTGGCCCTTATCTTTGCTCTTTGGTGCACAGGCACGGGTGACTGAGTGTGCTGGGCTGCAGTTGGCCTGCCTAAAGCTCCTCTGTGGCCTTCACAGGCAGGTAGTTTTACATACATGTCCTCAGAGGTCAGAGGAAGTTTTTCTAGGGAACAAAGGAACTTTCCTGGGGAAAAATGGGTCAAATTCCAAGTAGTGGCCATGGAAAAATGCATCCAAGCAAGATCCAAGCAGATCTTGAAGGCAGCTGCAGCCCCATGGGGAGCTGCCACGGGCTGCTACTTGCCCCCACGGTGAGCACCACCAACCTGTCACCCATGCAGAAACTGGGTAGGACGTGTGCCCCTTGCAGTATGGTCTGTGGTGGGGAATTGCTGAAAACCCAAAAGAGGTCCAGGAGACAGAAGAACTATTTCATGTGATTCTTTATACTTGGCACTCTTCCTTCCTCCCCAGTGTAGAGTCTCCCTCTATTCATGTGACTTCTCCGCTTCATAAGCATAGAATACTGTAGAACTTTATGCTTTTCTTTTTGGCAAGATGAATGAAAACCACATAAAGGTAAAGATTGCTTTGGTGAAATGTAAATAAACTGTGAAAGCAAAAATATAATTTTTACAACATTCAATTGATATCTACAAAATATAATTTTGAAGGGTAAAGAAGGCCATGAATGCAATTTTAATTATAAAAAAAAAAAACACGGTCTCATCAAAGTAAAGTATTTTAGGCATGAAAAGTTGTTTTTGAATAAGTGTTATTCCAGGCTGATAAGGCTTAATGATGATCTTGGAAATTCTTGAGGTACCTGGCAGAGCTGAGATTTGTGTTCTCCAGGCTGATAACTGAAGGTCAGCTCCTTTCTCTCAAGACAAATTTTCTTGGGTTTTGATTAATATATTCTTATTTTTATTGAGATAATTTAGCATACAGTATACTACACTGCATTCTTATTCTTAAAATAGATTGCTGTATTACTTATGTGAATTTCAAGTTTTATGTTTAGGTCTAAAAGTTTTATGTTTTGTTTTTTGGTACCAGGAATTGAACCTAGGGCTGTTTAACCACTGAGCCACATCCCCAGTTCTTTTTTTTTTTTTTTGGAACCGGGGATTGAACTCAGGGACACTTGGCCACTGAGTCACATCCCCAGCCCTATTTTGTATTTTAGAGACAGGGTCTCACTGAGTTGCTTAGGGCCTCACTAAGTTGCTGAGGCTGGCTTTGAATTTGTGATCCTCCTGCCTCAGCCTCCTGAGTCACTGGGATTACAGGCGTGCGCCACCGTGCCCGGCCCCCCAGTTCTTTTTATATTTCATTTATAGACAGAACTTCCCTAAGTTGCTTAGGGCCTCATTAAGTTGCTGAGGTTGATTTTGAAATTGCTGATCCTCCTGAGTCTCTGGTGTTTAAAAATTTTGAAGAGAAAAGAGGAACCCTTCTTTCTCTAAGTAATCTTGTAGATTTTGTTTTTAATCTCATGTGTGCAACAAGTACTCATTAATTATAAATTCCATTCTTGGGCAAAATGTATTTTCTGTCCCCTTTTTCAGAGGAGCCCTACTAGGTCATTTCTAACCCTGACTTTATATCTCAGTATGGATAATGCAGTGAGTAATAATCCAGAATTTTATCCAAAGAGAAGATTATGTTCCAGGACCTATTTTTCTGAATAATTTTCTGTAATTAAAATAATCATCACTTTTGTAATATAATTTCATAGGTAAGAATAATTCTAAATTCCAAAAGTCTTGGTTTTAAAAGTAGTTGAAGAATTATTTTGACCTATAGGGAGAACTAAACAACTTGTACCCCTAAGATTCAATTTTTGTTATGCCTTTTTAGCATACCAAGTTTTTGGTTTCTACTTTAAAACCCCTCCCCTACTTAGAGCTAAAATACTTTATTAAAAATTTCTTAGCCTGAGGGATATGGAATGGAAGAGAGAATTACTTCCTGTTGCTGCTCTTCTGTACTTTCAGATTGTTTTCACCAAATGCAGGTATTACCTTCCCAAAAATTAAATGGAGAAATTTTCATAGGCAAGTCAGAAAAATACTTGATTCTAATTTTTTTTCTTTAACACATTTTGCCTTTTTGAATATTTTAGAGAATGGAGCTAGACAAACTAAACTATGGTCTACTATCAATTGCCAATTGTGATTTTGAGAAGTCTTTTCTGTTGAGCCATGAAATTTTACCTTTTGGATCATCCAACAGGAGTTGGTGGGAAGCCATTTGTTGGTTTGGTCTGCTCTGCTTTGGGTACAGGAATAGGGTCTTCAGGCTGTAGGAAACCCACCCAGGGCCTGGCACAGGAAGGGCTGACCTCCATTTCAATCTGAAAATAAGACAGAGACTGATGTCTTAGTCCTGCTGTGAACGTTGTGGAGTTGTTCCAACTCCTTACTAGTTCCTGGATATGACTTTTTTGTAGCAATGCTACTCCAAAAAGAAACGTTTTGAAGGAAGAAAATGTACCATCTTGCACTTGAGTACAGCAATATTCTTCACATTTTTGTCCATGCTCTCTTTCCAATCTTTATTCATAATCATGCTTTGTTACACAGCGCTGATTGTGTGGCATGGAGTGCTATGCCTGATAAATGCCTCATGAATTTATAGCTTTCCATGTTGCATAGACTTTGGAAGTTTCTTCTCACATGGCTGCAAGTTTGTCCACTGAGTTGACATTCCGGTATTTCCTCGGTCATTTCTCCTATTAATGGTTACTTAGGAAATTTTTCCCTGTGCTGGAGATTGAGCCCAGGGCTGGGAGAAAGCTAGGCAAAGGATCCACCACTGAGTTATACCCCCAGCCCTCTAATGCTTGAGTTTTAGATTTCTTGAAATTTTTGAGATAAAGGAAACGAAATTTTAGTAGTTCTTGATATGTGTCACAAAATTCCTTTTCAAAAGATTATACCAATTTATAATGCCAGTTAAACGTCTCCCAATAGTTGTTTTCTAATCATGGGAGGATTGTTTTGCGGTTTATTTTCACATATCTGTATCACTCCTCTCCAGGCAAAAAAACAGCACCTGAGGGTGAAGCAGGACGTAAACACACTTGCACCTGTGTTTGTGTTTACTGTGAGCCTCAGGTACTGAATTCTATAGATACTCTCTCACCGAGAAACACAAAAATAACCAATTTAGGTCCAGACCTCAAGCGTGGAGTGAGTTCCTATTTGAAAGCACAGTACTGTAGGGTTTTTGTCATGAACCTTGGACAGTAAAGCTCTATGACCTTCTGTTCCAGTAACTGCAGGTGTCTATCCCAGAACACGGAGCTGAGGAAAATGGTTCCTGCTTCTCGGATTAATCAGGACTAAATACACACACCTAGCGTGGAGCTGGTGCGGGGAAGAGAGGTGGGACCCATCAGACACGGAGGAAACAATTTCCCTCCACCCTTCTACCAAGTTCCCTTTCACGAATGAATCCTGCTACCACCCCTGGGAGCCTCTGATTAGAAGGTTGCACACATTTAGATTTCAGAGAGTTTTCCTGAGAGCCGTTTGTGTGACGGCTGCTCAGTGTGTAAACGCAGGCAGGGGTTTTCATCCCAGTCTTGACCAGAGACACGTTTTAGATGGGGTAAGTGACTCAGTGTTCACACAGGGGCAGGGAGACACCTGGGCCCAAGTCCGTTTTCAACTCCAGGGGGGTTCTTTGAAGTTTTATTTCCATTTTAGGCCCTTAATTATTTTAAATCATCTGTCTCAGGACAGATCTCCCAGGTGATATCTGTAGTGCAGATGAAGGCAAAACTGGATCAGTTCCTTTGGCAGTTTCTCTCAGTGTTGAGACTCAAGCCAGGACACTCAGAGATCTCTAGAGTTAGTGTGTTTCCTTCTAATTATTGTTATTATTTTTTAGAAAATAAAAATGTTTGTTATTTTGTTCTTCTTAGATAACAGTAGTATATTTTGACAAATCATACATACATAGAGTATAACTGATTTTTTTATCTGGTGAGACTTTAGAAATCTGCTCCAAAGGAATACTGCAAATGCTCTTTTTATTCTTGTGGTTGTACCTGATGTGGAGTTACACTGGTCGTGTACTCATATACAAACATAGGAAAGTGATGTCCACTTCATTCTACTGTCTTTCCTGTTCTCATCCATCCCTTTCTCTTCATTCCCCTTTGTCTACTCCACTGAACTTCTCTTCTCCCCCACCTTATTGTGAGTTAGCATCCTCATATCAGAGAGAACATTGGGCCTTTGGTTTTTTGAGACTGGCTTATTTCACTCAGCACGATCGTCTACAGTTTCATCCATTTACTGGCAAATGTCATAATTTCATTCTTCTTTAAGGCTGAGTAACATTCCATTGTGTATATATACTACATTTTTTTTACCCATTCATCTGTTGAAGGGCTCCTAGGTTGGTTAGCTACTATTAATTAAACTGCTATAAATATTAAAGTGGCTGCATCACCGTAGTACACTGATTTTAAGTCCTTTGGGTATAGACTGAGGAATGGAATAACTGGGTCAAATGGTGGATCTATTCCAAGTTTTCTGAGGAATCTCCACACTGCTTTCCAGAGTGGTTGCACCAATTTGCAGTTTCACCAGCAATGTATGAGTGTACCTTTTCCCCACATCCTTGCCAACATTTATTGTTATTTGTGTTCCTGATAATTGCCATTCTGACTGAAATGAGATGAAATCTCTGTGTAGTTTTAATTTGCGTTCCTCTAATTGCTAGAGTCAACTGATTATTAAATAACCCTAATCTCATTCTTAGACTATGTGCAGTGTTAGCATCTTGTAGGTGAGTGTTTGCTTCAGGCAGCAAGTTCCTGAAGGTTCCTGGAGACCTGGGTCACAGGCCATGCATGTGGACGGATCATAGATCAAGTGCAGTGATAGCCCCTGCCCATCTTTCTTGGTTTACTTTTCTTTGGCCTGTTATCTTCCTTAGGGTAGTGCTGTTTTAACTGATTTTTTATCTGGTGAGACTTTAAAAACCTGCTCCAAAGAAATACTGCAAATCCTCGTTTTATGTGAAGGTGATTATTTCTACATTCTAGGTAGCAAATCATGCTCAAAGAAAGGACCTTTAAAAATCTTCACTAGCAACATAGAGATCATAGCCTTTTAGATGTGGAGAGAGCATCCCGATAACCCTGTCCAACCTGCTCACATTGCAGACAGGGAAACTGAGACCCAGTGAATTGCCAGACTGTGAGCAAATGGCAGCCAAGGAGGGACCCAGCACGCCCTTTAGAATGGCACTGTGGGCATCTGATGTTTGCCCCTTCTCTACAAATGGGCAGAGCAACTAAAGGAAAACGTACCCTCTTTCGGAGACAGGCAATGAGAAATCGTGACCACAGGAGCCCTGACAGTGGTGGAAACCTTTATAGTTTATAAACTCTTAAACACACAGAAGTATGGATGTGTAAAATGAGGTATTTTAGTCATCTTATGAAATAGAGCCTTAATTCATTAATGTTTTTGCCCCTATGGGGTTTTGTTGTGAGATTCTGAAGTAATTTCTGAATTCTCAAAGGAAGAAACCATTCAAGAAAGGGAGCCAGGGTCTAGGGTTGTAGCTCAGTGGTAGAGAGCTTGCCTCACTCGTGTGAGGTTCAATCCTCAGCACCACATAAAATTAAGTAAATAAAATAAAGATATTGTGTCCATCTGCAACTGAAAAAATATTTTTAAAAAGGAAACTAGATCTAGCTTATTTCAGTTTGGTTATGATCCTTAAAAACCTATTCAATTTTTAAATTGATTTTTAAAAAAAAAATTTTAGATGTTTCTGGGTCTTGAAACATTTTATTCATTTTATTCATTTATTGATATGTGGTGCTAAGAATTGAACCCATGCTGGGCGTGGTGGCGCACACCTGTAATCCCAACACTTGGGAGGTTGAGGCAGGAGGATTGTGAGTTCAAAGTCAGCCCTAGCAACTTAGTGAGGCCCCAAGCAACTCAGTGAGACCCTGTCTCTAAATAAAATACAAAATAGGGCTGGGGATGTGGCTCAGTGGTTGAGTGCCCCTGAGTTCAATTCTCAGTATCAAAAAAAAAAAAAGAAAACCAAAAGAATTGAACCCAGTGTCTCACACATGCTAGGCAAGCGCTCTACCACTGAGCCACAACCCCAATCCCTCAATTTATTTTAACCACAATAACTCATTCTTTAAGTGAGGCAGCTAACATGGAGTTCTCTGAGGTTACTTACAAAAATTTGGCAATTTCTCTAACCCTGAAGTGAATTTTTTAATTTCATCTTTTGCTGAAGATGTAGCAGTAGCGTTTGTCTTTTTTTTGAGTGGGGGTACCAGGGATTGAAACTGGAGGTGCTTAACCACTGAGTCACATCCCCAGTCCCTTTTAATATTTTATTTAGAGACAGGGTCTTGCTGAGTTGCTTAGGGCCTGGCTAAGTTGCTGAGGCTGGCCTTGAACTCACCATCTTCTTGCCCCATCTTCCCAAGCTGCTGGGATTACAGGTGTATGCTATTGTGCCTGGCAAGTGTTTGTGGGTATTGATAATTACACACAAGAGATTTTAAGGTTGGATAGAGCAAGGAGGTCTACCATCATGATTTAAACTCAGGTTTCTCAGATCCTTCACATTTGAGTGGCAGGTTTTTGGAAAGAGCAGGGAACTGCGAATGACCTTGGTACCAGTTGTGCAGCCTGATGGGACTTAGTGCTCACATTCAAGGGTGATTGGTGGGGATATGTCTCATCAACTTTGGAAATAGTCCAGCAGCATTTGTGTGTGGGTTGATTAACAAGAACGGCTGCCTTCACCTAGGTCCTGCCCTTGCTGCAGTCATATGTCACTGTTATCCCCTTCAAAGGTGTGCTCTGTCCTCATCCTAAAAGTCATGATGGGGAACCTGAGGTGTGGCTGGTGTTAGCCACAAGCCCCAGGCTGGTCAGCCCAGTTGTGGCCACTCTGGGTTCACGGCAGGGCAGCCTGGCCCTGCAGCTGGTAGTCTCCCACTGAACTGTTATTACATGAAAGAAACTATGATTAAAGTGTTTTCTGCTTTCCTTAGCAATGTGCTCTAAGAGCTCAGCATTTCTGGTCTCTGGACAAGCTGAGCATGGAGCCCAGGTCCTAACTCCCTTGCCTGTGACCTGCGGCTGGCTGCACCTTCTCTCGCCTCCTGTTCTTCCTGCTTGATCAGCAGACTGCAGGACTGCATGTGAGCCTGGGCATGGCAGCCCGTGGGAGTAGGATAGCTCTGGGGTACTTGGATAGGGAATCCTAGGTGGAAAGGCCTGAAACCCAGAGATACTGCTGCTTAAGCAACCTGCAACCTGGGCTCTCACCATCCCCATAGTGAGAAAAGCCTGTTTTCATTTCTTCTTTTGCCAACCCCATCTGGACAGAACAGGTGCAGGGCTGGGATCTCAAAATAGCGACTTTGTTCTGAGTGATGTGGCACTGTGGAAACCCCCTTGCTCCTTCACCTTGTGTTCAGATTGATGAAATGATGAAAATCTGTCTCCTCAGTGCATTTTTCTGACTTCTCTGGGACATTTCATCTGTCAGTTGACCCCTCTAGTTTCCCCACTTGTAAACTACAGAACGTGTCCTTCATGATTTCAAGGGTCCCTTCTGACTTTGGTGTCCATGTCCATGTTTCCAAGTAGGGCTCAGATTGTGGAATCCACCTCCTTCCCAGCAATGTTTGTACTCCCAGCAATGTCATCCCAGTAGGGAGCAGGGACCAACAGTTGTTCCTGATGGCTGGAGCACACTGTCCCACCTCCCTGACATCCCATGTGCGCCGCACCAGCCACCCTCCCCAAAGCTGGGGCAGCTCTCAACAGCCTCAGTGGATCACAGGAGATGGCAGATGGTTGCACTAAAATCTGGGAGAGTTGTTTCCATGACAACTGCTCTTCCTTTATGCTTGAGAATGAAAGATTTCTCTCAAAAAGTTCTAAATCCTTAGAGACTGGATTTTAAGATTGACATTTATTAAAATGTAATAATTTCTAGAAAACCCATGGAGAAGGTGTTATCAGTCCTACTTTATGAAGAGGGAGAGCGAGTCTCAAGATGCAATCCTCATTCCTTCTCCGTGGGTTCTTATGGGAATTAAATGAGAGAGAAGATGTGCTGTTCTGAAAATGAATCCTCCATCTTCCAAAGTACAATGTAAATCGCTCCCGAATCTTCCACTGGCTCGGTGGGTTTGTGAGGAGAGGTCTTCTGTTGGAGCTGTAATAGGAACTGAGGACACTTGGGGTCAAGCCATGAGTTCACAAGCGTTAGATGGTGATTGTCCTTGAAGTTGGAAATAAATTTGAGATGGGCCTCTGATCTCAAATAAACTAGCAATCTTTTAGATGAGGCAAAATGGATATCCATCAGTCCATTAGAGACCAGTGTAAGTCAGGAAACAACCAACAATGCATTGGGCATAAAGTGCCCAAGCAGAGCAGGTAACTTCTCCCAGGGTTGGTTTCTGGTCATATTTTCAGGGGCAGTAGAGGGCC
Organism: Glaucomys volans; assembly: GCA_020662805.1. Classification (NCBI taxonomy): domain Eukaryota; kingdom Metazoa; phylum Chordata; class Mammalia; order Rodentia; family Sciuridae; genus Glaucomys; species Glaucomys volans. Next base: position 50,388 of record JAJEJO010003131.1, read on the forward strand.
AGCATGGCTGCTCATCTGAAGAAGTCAAGACTGCAGGTTATGGGTTCCAGCATTAGGGGAAAAGATAAGGATATTGTGCACTACTGGTAAGGCAGAGTGATGTGTGTTGTTCAAAATGATCAATGTTTCAGCTAAGTAGAAAAAAGGCATTCCGTGAAATACTTGTAAGTAAAACAAATTGACCACAGGATTGTAGTAATGGTGCCACTGAACCTGTGGCTATGGATGAAGACACACAGGCAAACGCTAGAAAAGAATTGGTGAGGCCTGGGGTATTGCTCAGAGGATTGTGTCTCAGGCATGCAACGTGGCTCTGGGCTCTGTTCTCTAACATACACACACACACACACACACACACACACTCAAAATATGAGGAAATAGCAGATGTGTTAGGGTTGTGGATTTATGGATGAATTTCAAAAACATTCATTTTATTGGTTCTCCTTTAACAGCTGAGATAGGCCAGACATTTCAAATGATTTCACACTGAATAATGACTCGGACTGAGCACTGCACCTGCCACTGGGTGAGGACCCCATCCTTTTTTTTTTTTCTTTTTTTTTTTGCGGTGCTGGGGATTGAACCCAGGGCCTTGTGCTGTGAGGCAAGCACTCTACCAACTGAGCTACATCCCCAGCCCACCATCCCCAGCCTGCCCCCATCCTTCTTTGGTGCAGGGCTTTCTCTCTGGCATTGACAGTGATCTCTGTCCTGAATGGATTTTTTTGGTTTGTTTGTTTTAAAGAAAAATGTACAATGGCCGGGCGCGGTGGTGCATGGCTATAATCCCAGCACTTGGGAGGCTGAGGCAGGAGGATCGCGAGTTCAAAGCCAGCCTCAGCAACTTAGCGAGGCTCTAAGCAACTCAGTGAGACCCTGTCTCTAAATAAAATACAAAAAAGGGCTGGGGATGTGGCTCAGTGGTGGAGTGTCCCTGGGTTCAATCCCTGGTTCCCCCCCCCCAAAAAAAAGAAAGAAAAATGTACAATGAATCCATTGCACAGGATGGAATCTTGTCTCCTCCATGTGAATTTCTGGGGATTTTCCTTTTAAAATTCCTTGCAACCTAATATTGAATCCAAAGGAAGGGAGAGGCCCTGATACTTTAGAAAATGCCCAGTTCTCCCAACGCCTGGATGGCTCTAATAGAAGCACACCTCCTTTCAAGAAAAGGCAGCATAGGAACTGTTAATTTATCAAATGCGTGATTCAGGAAGGATTTACATTTTACTTTCGAAGATGGAGGCTTCAATTTCAAAAGAACTCCTTATGAACTTCTTTTGGAAATGTTTGACTTTTGGGGGACACATTGATTCCATGGGGTGACTTCACATAATGAGGACTGAGGGCAGGCCCTCCCACTGCTTGCTTTAGCTGGGTTCCTGCTAAGGGGATGAATGAGAAGACAGGCAACTGTGGCCCTTGGTGGTCTCCCAGCTGTCAGTTCAATTCAAGTTGCATTGACTCAGCCCACACAAACCAAGGCAGTGAAAACAGTTCCAGTGAACCAGCTGAAAAAAATATCTGGGTGTTTGTGCCAGTCTAACAATCAAATCACTTCCCTTGAGTCAGAAATCAACAAAACAGGATGACTCACGTTGTGCTCTGGTCCTTCCGGTCACCACTGGGGAGCCTGGCTCTTTCTCAGGCCCTGAGCCAACTTCTCCAGGTGTGAGAATGGAGAGGAGAGGAGGAAGGACTGGACAGAGCCCTGAGGCCTGGCCTCCAGTCTTGTGTCCACCTCAGCAGTGGACAGTGTTGTCTGTCAGCTGCTGCAAGACCCAGTCTCTTTATTTGTTAAAGTAGAGAGGGTCATCCCATCTTTCTGACCACTTCTCTCTAGTCCTCATAGTTTATAAATTGACCTTATGCTCTTTTATCCACGTTTTTTTGATTAATTCGAATCGAATCCCAATTACTCCATTATTTTTACTTGGCTCCTCTAGGGGCATTGGTGCCCAGTTCATTCTGTAATAATTTCCCCTTGTTGGTACCCCTGAGGAAGCTTTTCTTTTGGGCATGGATGATTTTTTTCCACAGAAACTCAGAGAGTAGGTGTTATGATGGCCAGGTACTGTATTTCCTCACTGTACCTTGCTCTCTTGGGGCTCTTGTCCAAAGTACATGCTTCCCAGTGATTCTGTCCTTTCTTTAGTCTCTTTCTCATGTCTGTAAACAGTCATAACCTAAGAATAAAGAGTTACCAACATTTTAAATAAATCCTGCAATGTTTATAGATCCAATATATTTTGTATCATAAATGAAGGAAATCACAAAAGAGTTTTTTGTTTTTAAGATTTATTCTTGTAACTAATTGAGGTTGTTTGAGAAATTTGGACACATACACACACACACACACACATACAATCTATTCCAGTTGTGAAACAAGTAATTCAGAATTGCTCAGGGCAATATGCAGTTCTTTCCTGACTAGCTCAAAGACCTCTTTCCTCTGTTCAAGCTGTGAACTTGCCCTGCTGACCACTGTGAGTGCACACAGAGAGCATGGCCACAGCGCTGGGTAGAGGGTGTTTGTGGAATTAGACTAGATTATTTGGGATCATGAGCAGTGAGAACGTTTCTAGATGGTTGGCTCCAGGGGGGCAGTCTCCTGTTCATCCATGAAAGGGTCTTTGGAGCTGAGGCTACACAGGGAACGCTTGTTCTACAAGGGCAGCTGAAGGCCAGCAGGCAGTACATGGAGGCTTGGGTGAAGAGTGGGTGATGGGCAGGACTCTTTCTGGAGTCCTGGGCCTTCAGGTCCCCTGGCCTAGTTCCAGGCAGGTGACTGCAGAGCAGAGAGCTTTGAACTCTGAGGACAGGGATCTGAGAGGTGCCTTCTCCACTCAGGCAAGCCTCAATCTTCCTCCTGGTCCTGCTTCGTCATCTGTAAACTGAGGAAGTAGTGTCACACTCTGTGAGCCATTGTACCACACAAACAAACAAACAAACAAACAAACACAAACACACATGCAGAAAAACAGCTCCTATAACTTCTGCAAACACACATCAGCCATCAGCAATTCCTTTATACACGCACACATTGATTTGACAAATGCTCATACGACCAAGGCACTATGCTCTGTGTTAAGCTCTGTAAAATCTGTAAAATTATATAAATTAAGGTGCAGAAATTCTAGTTCAGGTTTCAGTGCGAGGTGAATCATAAAAGGAAGCCTGGAAATAGGGAGAGACTTCCTGTAGGTCTCCAGCTGCTGTCCTGAACCTCAGTGCTGCTGTGGCACACAGCTCCCAAGAGAAACCCTGCCAGTCTCTATGTGATGGACAATTTTAGGAGCTTATATTTTGGTAGGAAATAGAACTACTCAGATCTTACACAAATCAGAACACACGAGGGATGGGTGACATGCCTTGAATACTTGAGTATAGTGATGTGGGGAGTCAGAGGGCCACCTCCAGGCATAGCCAGGAGGAGTTTTCTCTGTGCACCTATGATCTCCTTGGGGGAGATGGAATTCCTTTAGGTCAGATGGAAATACACCAAGTTTGCTGTTAAGACACACCTGCAGATGACTCGCTCATGAGTTAAGAGGTTGGCAGCCATGCTGGCACCACAGTTAAGCCTTTCTGCCACCATTATTTCCGAGGGTGACATGAATCCTGCCACGCAGGCAGGAGTGTTATGGGCAACTGTCCTATCGGGTAGGCTTAGTGGAAACAAATTTTAGACACTTGTTGATGACACTTATCGAGTCTTACTACTTACTAACTCTTACTGGAAGGGAGCTCACTGCTCTTTCTTGCATCATCATTAGCAGTTACTGTATTTCTGGGCAATGCATTTTAGAAACCCAAGCTAATGGTGAGGGTGGAGAGAGCTGACTGCAGGGAAGAGAGACACACACAGCCTCTGTGTGTGTGTGAGAGAGGGGGAGGGAGGGAGAGAGGGAGGGAGGGAGGGAAGGGTGGCTTGTGTCATTCTCACACGCTCCTCTTTCACCTCTCTTGTTTCCAGGACTTTGATTTCTTTTTATCGTAGTGTCACTACAGGAGATTCTGTAAGTATTTACGACCTTCCAAGGATGGCGGAGGTCGGGGAGGGAAGCACAGACAAGCTCAGGTGAGGCCATGTGAAGCCTCGGCCCTTCGGCCCTGTGGCTGGAGTGGCTCTTGTCACTGCTGTTGCTGTCCCAGGAAGTCTTCCCCTCTCCTGGTGGGCTGCCTGGATATCAGTCAGCGGAGACTCCAAATCTCCACCGTACTCACTCACTAAGGACGGAACCCCGGCCCAGTGATGGGCAGGCGGCTGATGACAGGTCAATGCACAGAAGGTCCCAGAAGCCCACAGCCAGGGACACTTGGGCCGGTGCCCTGTAGCTGGAAATCTCTTCAGAGCCTGCTGTTTCTCTGTTTCTCTGCTTTTGCTTCTCCTTCCCTAGTGTTTTCATCCATCTCTATTTTCCTCTGTCTTTCTCTCAGTGTTCTCGTTCTCTCTCTCTCTCTCTCTCTCTCTCTCTCTTCTGTCATTTTGGTGCTGGGGATTGAACCCAGGGCTGCCACTGAGCTACATACCCAGGCATTTTGACTTTGAAACAGAGTCTTGCTAACTGGCCGTGGTTGGCCTTGACCTTGTAACCCTCCTGCCTCAGTCTCCTGGATAGGTGGGATTACAGGTGTGTGCCACACACCTGGTTTCCCAGTTCCATTCATTATCTTTTCCCCTGTGATCATTTCAAATATTTAATTGTACACACTATGGAATTAAAGTCAAAATAACTTCTAAATAAATGGTTATATAATGTGAATACCCAGACTCACAGAATATTTTCTATTTCTTTAAAAAAAAAAAAAAGAATTGTAAAACCCTGTCTCAAAATGAAAATAAAAAGGCTGGGAACTGGGGATGTTGCTCAGTGGTAAAGTGCCCCTGGATTCATTTCCCAGTACCAACAACAACAACAAAAAGTAGAATATGTAGATGGGGTAGATTATGTGTTTGGATGGGTGATCCTGAATCCAGAATTTCCTCATGTCTGGACTGTTGTCTTCAGTGGATAACAGAATACCTACTGGGAACTCATATGAGTCCTTGAGTCTGCAGAGCACAGTGAGGTTCAGTGACATTAGGTGGGCATCATTCCCACTTTCTTCAGGTCCTGGCAGCAGGTCTGAGCTTTGGTTTGGTTTGGAAGTTGCAGGTGGGCATTTGAGGGTCATGCTGCAGCCCCATGAGTCCAGGGATTTCCATGTGTTCTTGTTCCACGTGCACCTTCCCCATCTGCCTCCCTGTCTCTAGCTCACAGGCTACATGCATATAGATATCCATATCGTGAAAGAATTCAGGAATCCATGTGGCCTCAGAAGCTGTCAGAGACTGGGTTGAATATATTCTGATTCCCCAAGATGTTTGCTTATTTTCTCTTGATGTTAGTTTTTTCCTTGTTATTAATCTTCGCAGAATGAAGGGAAAAGAAAAAAAATGTAGCAGGTACGGAACTTCAGTAAAAACACTCACCACTTAGTGCCCACGAACCGTGGGCAGGAGCCAGGTCTAAGTGGCATGTGGTCCAAGGAGAGTTTGAGATGTCTTGAGTCCAGAGCCTCCTTCTCCACAGGTGCTTTACTCCCTGTCTTGGCTGGGAAGACAACAGGGTGATTGGACCATTTAAGATTTTTGTGCTGATGACTGAAGGATATGTGTATAACCTGTAAGAAATATTGAAATCCATCTTTTGTATTAATCCTGCAACAGTTTTTGTAAGTTGCATCAGAGCCTCAGGCAGGTTGGGTGGGAGGAAATACCCCAAACTGAACTTTTCCTTAAGCCTGGGGGTGAGATACAGAATCAGCAAATGGTGCCTTCATCTGGTGCCTCAGTTTTTTCATTTTTCCAATTACAAGATATTGTTTCTCACATTTTCATGTTAGATGGGTGAGGATGAAGAGAAGGAATGCAAGGTATTATTGTACAGTGGAAGAAATGAATGTTTTGGGCTGAGCTGAGAAAGGATCCTTGTGGAATTACTGCAGGGGGAACATCCACTGGGCTCAGCCATGGAACTGGAGAACCTGTCAGAATCGAGAACATGAAAAGCTCATGGATCGAGTTTTGCTTCATACCCTGTACTGAGTGGATTTTTCACACTATTTCAATAACTGGCCAGAGTGATACCAAGGTAGAGGTTTTATTGCTATTGTCTTTTAATAGACAGGGAGCTGAAGATCAAGCGGGGGTAAATAAATTTACAAGTGATGGATTCCCACGTGAGAGTTCAGTACCCCTGGATTCTTAGTCAGAGAGTTGGAGTGCTGTGAGTATCTAAGTTCACCCAGGTTGTTGAGGATTCCCCAGGCTGGCCATTTACACTGGTGGATGATGGGATGCAGCTTCTCTGATCTCTAATATGTGTGTTAGGAGCCCTTCCTGTGCTGAATTGTCTAGACCTCCTTTCCCCACCCCGAATGCTCCCATGTTGCCATTTCTGCCATGTTCCTTATTTCCACACTAGGCCAGGAGTCCCTCAGGCTGAGAGCTCTGTCTTGTCCATAAGGGTATCTTCAGAGCAGAATACAGAGTCAGACACTGGGTGTTGCTCATAGATGTCCATGGAATGAATGAAGGTTTGAGGGTCCCCACATACAAGCACACATACAAACTTTTCCTGTAGTATTAGGGTTGTCGGCTGTAGAAAGGTAGACAAATGACCCTGTGACTTGGGTAAGGACCAGCAGATGGGTGTCTGGACATGTGGATGTATATATGCATGGATACAAAGGGACATGGTGGAAGAGAAAACTTCTGTCATGGGTTCTAGAAGTTTACTGTAATCTATTCTGAATTGTTGATGGAATTCAATCCTGTCCTTTCCTGCCTCTCCTCCCTGAAATGGACAAACTATTCAGCAAACTGTTCCTTGCTGTTTTGATATGTCTTGGACCTCTCTGGCCCCAGGAAGCACCTATTCACACATCATTCTATCTGGGTCCAATTCCCATGTCGGACCTCTCTAAGGACACTGATTGTCCTGGGCTGATTTCCAGTGGAAGAGCCCTGGCTCTGGAGGTGGGGTGGTATTGGGTTTAGGTGGAGTGGTGTCAAACAAGGTTGGGCTGGTATTTTTTTCCATCCTGGGGCTGGACATAGCTGTGGCCAGATGCCTGGGGGCTCCAGGTGCTTAGGGCCTTGGGAGCTTCTGAAAGGGTGTGGAGTGCACTGCCCAGTGTGCTGAGGGAGGGTGGGAGCGAAAGCAACAGATGTGCTCTGGGTTCTGTTTTCGGTTCCTCAAAGGGTCCTCTCCTTGACCAAAGCAGTGTGACTGTTGCCATGACAGGTGCTATCTTGGTCCTGGGACTCTCCCCGACAAGGTGGCATTACTTTTTTTAGTCTTCTCAGGCCAGTCACCATGAAACTCAGCATAACCAACTTGGGCTGGGCGGGGAGGGTGGAGGCATGGTTGGAGCTTGGACACTGTGATGAGATGGTAGAAGAAGAACTTTTGGCTAATATGCTATTTTTCCAAACTGGACCAACACTCTTCCTGGTTTTCTGTGGCATGGCTGACTCTCCATTTCTCCAGAGGTGCATGGGTTGCTCCATGAGCTGTCTCCATTAGCTCCTATTGCAACTGATAAAACAGGACAGGTAGAAAGCTCTCTGACCTCGAGTCTCCAATCTGTCTGGAGGTGGAGTGACCAGGTCATGTCATCAGTCCCTGTTCTTGAGTGTCCTCATCTATCACAGGAGATACTGGTTTCTAAGCTTTCCTTACCCTGACCTTTCCTGATGTTTTGCCCTGGATTGGACAACTCTGAATAGGTCACGTGTCAGGATGAGTCTGAATACTGGTTTTAAGACACACTGATTGTGTGGATCCTGGATTTGGCATATTTCTCTCTAAATCTTAGCCATATAAACCTCCCCAGGGACAGCTAGAAGACTAGGTGATGGGATGCTGGTCAGTGTTGAGACACCCTACCCATCATTGTTATCCTAGAGCAAAACCTACCACAAGTTGGCCTGTGCTGGGCCACCAGCACAGTCACAGGTCTTCTCTATGCACTATTTGTTTCCCTCTTTGATCATCAATATTTTATCACTGTGTCACATTTTGGGGGCTCTTTCTCATTTTTAATGGAACCCATGGTGAAAGAAAAACTTGTACATTTTCTTTCAATGGACTCCCAGAGAACAAAGGCCCTCACTCACAACATGGCCTGGTCTTCCTCTTAGTTTTAAAGGTGTTGCCTGCAGCCTGTTCCCATAACAAACCATTATTGTTGAAACCTACCCAGAGCCTACCAAGTGCAAAACCTGGGGAGAGACATGGACATCTGGACTCTATAACCCTGGTTTAAGTCATGATTCCACCTCTCCCTGGCTCAGTATTCTCAGCACATTATTAAACCTGTCTCAGCCCCAGTTTCTTCATTTATGAATCAGACCTAATGAGAAACACTTTGGTATGGGGCTGTGAGAGGGATGCGCTAGTGTAGGTCAGTCCCCTCCCCTCCTCTGTATCCTTACACCAACTCCCTCCCTTCTGTCATTTCCTTTTCTACTCTGTGTAGACACTTGTAGCTTCAGGAATACCCAAGCCTAGTCTAAGTCAGGAGATGGAGCCTTCTTACAAAGGGGTAGCTGAGCACCTGGTAGGGGTGGCAAGGTTGGTTCAATCCCAGGAAGGGATGGGTAGTAGATGGAGGGGCAGGAAGGATGAGAGGAGCAGGAGGAAGGGACGTGACAGGGAGATATGGGGACACACTCCACCTGCTGCTGGGAAAGGAGCAGGACTGGAAAGGTTCAGAGGATCCAGGTCTCTGAAGAGCAAGGACTGCCTGCTGGGGTGCCTGGGGGATCTGTTCAGAGAAGGCATCCACATGGGGGCCATGGGGAAAGCACTGCAGATGGTCAGGAGGCTCCCTGGTAAGATCTCTCTCCTTCCCCACTATCTTCTTTTCATCCTGTCTATTTGCTTATATCAATCTGTAAGACCTGAACTTCTAAACCTGCAAAATCTCAGCAGTCCCACTTATTGGAGAAGTCGCAAACAAGTCCTAGCACATTCCCTGCAGAGCACTGTGCACCTGTGCCCTGGACTCTCCCTTCTCTCCTATTATGGTGGTGGAGGGTCTGTGCCTGGCCAAGGGCAGCGCCTCTGCCTTGCTTCCCACCCGATCTCTGCTGGGGGACGTGGCTCCAGCAGAGCTCTCCTCTCCCTCCCTCGACTCTATAATCTCCATCTCTGCTGGTCCTTTCATCAACTTTCAACAACCTCTCATTTCTCTTCTTTCAAATGTGTCCTCTGCAGTCTCCACTTCTCTTTCCATTCTCCTTTCTGTGACTGCCTCAGCTCTCTCCTTCCCTCATCATCTCCAATTTCTTTCCTCCCATCCTCTTTTGAATGCTTCTGACCAGCCTTTTGCTCCTGCCTTTCTATAGAAAGTGCTCTCAGCTAAACCCAAGGGCCAGTTCCATCTTTAATCTTAGCTGGCCTGTCTGCAGTCCACACTACTGAGCAATTCATTCCCTTTGTAGCATTTCTTTCCTTGGGTTCCAGGGCAACACTGCTCCTCTGATTTTCCTTCTCTTTCCCTGCCAGTCCTTCCCAATCTTCTCTTTTGGTTCCTGTTCATCTTGCCAGTTTGCTGTGTGGGAGTGCCTCCCAGGTCAGTCTTCATCTGCATTCCCTTGCTAGGTCTTCTCTCACAGTCGATGGCTTTTCACACCATCTGGATGACTACTGAGAACCTTTGTATCCAGTACCAACTCTCTCCTAAATTCCTGACTCTATAGCCAGCCACCCACCAGGTTGTCTAACCCATATCTCAGATCCAGTGTATCCAAGACAGAGCTCCCAAAGCTTCATGGATCAAGGAAGCATCTGCTGGCATAAGGATGGTCAAATAGGTCCACAGATTGAAATAGAGAGCTTAGATCTAGACTCATGCAGGCGGTGAATTTTCAGTAAAGGTGCCATAGCAATCTCACACGGGGAAGTCATTAAACAGTGCTAGAGCAGCTGTGTGTCCATGTGGAGGAGAAGGACACACAGCTCATGCTATGCACAAAAATTAATTCCAGGTGGATCCTGGTCTTTTCTCCCAGCCCTGTGCCTTCTACACTTTAGTGTAGGCCTCCTCACTTCAGTTGAGGCAACTCGATCCTTCTAATCCCTCAAGCTGGAACCCTGGATTCACCTTGAGGTTTCTCCCCAGAGCCACCATGTAGTGGGTCATATCAGGCCAGCCTTCAGTGTATTGCCACCTCTTGCCTCGACACTTGCACCTGTCCACCCCTGAGGTTGGTTCTCATCAGAACACCCAGGGAAAGCCTGCTTCTGTGTAAGTCAGATGAAATTATTCTTCTACTCAAAACCACCGTCCCTCATCTCACTTGGAGTACAAGAGATTCTTCCTGTGACAAGGCCCTACGTGACCTGCCCTTCCTCCTGTAACCCTGAGCTGTGACACCCAGGCACATGCTGCTCCTCACACCTATGAAAGCATCTGAGACAACCTGGCACATTTTAGGTATTCAATCAACACTACTGAGTAAAAGAATAGACTGGAATTCCGGTCCCCAGACCTCTGATCACTAAGTTTCCCATTTTCCAAAACCATTCTCTCATCTGCTGCTGGTGTTTGGGGGCTGGCTCGATTTCCTTGTGTATTGCTTGACTGTTTGATTAGATTTAAGAGCATTATGGCAACTGTGGGTCTTACCTCATGTGGTTTTATATTTTCCAGTATTGCTAGCATGGTGAGGGACTGGTGGTTGTGGCTTGCTTACTTCCTATTTACAGGGGACATTGTGTCATATCATGTAAATACAAGTGTTTATGAACTATGAGATCTACCTCCTTCTAATTCTCTACAAACTATTTCATACCTTATAAATATTTAAGTTCTCCTTGTGTTTGGGGACAGTTGTATGGTTATGGCTCACATTGTCATAACAGCTATGCCTACACTTGTGAGCCCATGTTGAGGCACTCTCTGGGAGTAACTGCCTGGAAGGAGACACAGTGGCAGGTAGGAATCACCAGCAAACTGGGGGGCTGCACAAACTTGGCCCCAGGAGCTGCTCTGTTCCCGTGGAGGTGCTATACCAGACTGAAGGATATAATTCTCCATGGGCCAACTTCAGGACAGGTCCCCAAACCCTTTTGAGTCAAGTGTGGAGTTGCTTCCCAGGACAGCTTAGCATAACGTAGGTTGTCCTGTCTGATAGGATTATGATGTGAACCACATATAAGCATTAAAATTTTCTAATAGTCACATTAGAAAAACAAAGAAACCTGTAAAATTAATCTTGATTTTATATATATATGTATATATATACACACACATATATATATATATATTTTTTTTTTGGTACTGGGGATTAAACCCAGGGGCACTCCACCACTGAGCCACATCCCCAGCCCTATTTTGTATTTTATTTAGAGATAGGGTCTCACTGAGTTGCTCAGGACCTCGCTAAGTTGCTGAGGCTGGCTTTGAACTCATGATCCTCCTGCCTCAGCCTCCCAAAGTGCTGGGATTACAGGCTTGTGCCACCATGCCCGGGTTGATGATATATTTGACTTAACCCAATATAGTCAAAGTTTTACCATCTCAACATGGAATCCAAGGGCAAGATTTGTTAATGGGATGCTTTATGTCTATTTTATGTTTTACGTCTTCCATGTGCTTACCCCATGGGAAGAGGACCTCAGAGCCCCTGGCTGTGGCACCAGCCATGGAGTGAACAGATTCGTGGGCCTGGCTCTAAGAAAGGGCAAAGAGACTTGTCATGGTGACTGGGACAAGGAGCTGAGGCTTGGAGCCATCGGTGCCCGGACCAACGCCAATGTACAAAGACAAACATCTGGGCGGGCTTCCTCTTTCCCCTTCCTGTTCATCTTTCATTCTCCTCCATTGGCCTTTGCTTCCTCTTCCTCTCCTCTACCTACCCTCCCTTCTCATTTCCTTCTCCCACCTTCCATCATTCTGTCATCTCCCTTTTCCTTTCCTCCAAAATAATACAGGCAACTTGTAGACTTGCTCAGGGATTTGTTGGAGCAAAGGCATTAGCACCAACTTTATGAAACCTTGCTCATTCTTAAAGCTGTTCCTTTTAATAGGAAAAAGTAAAAATGGAGAGCCACGGTCCCCTTGAAGCCACAGAGGAACCCACTCCAGGGCTTTGATGTCTACAGACACTAGGGCTGGAGAAGACTTCCTGGTCACCTGTGCAGCTCTTTGCCTGGCTGACAGGTGCAGATGGGTGTCTGGGTATGTTGGTGGCTGACAGGAGTGGTGGGCAGAGATGCAGGTTAGTGGTGGCACTGCCTCGATCTTTGATAAACACAATTGTCAGGCTGACCCCACTGCCCACTCTTAGAAGTGTCAGTTTTCCCTCCTGTGCTGTTTTGATTGACAAACAGTCCATCGTCTGTCTTAAGGACATCCGGGCATCTTTACTCTTCTGTAGTTGGTGTCTGGCTCTGAGCCACGGCTGGGCCTGACTCTTTTCTCTCGGAATGACTGCTGCTTCACACGTGGCGAGCTGCAGTGTGCTGAGAGCCCGTCCGACTGCAGAGAGGGCACTGCCCTTCGTGTAGGTGGGGCTGTCATGGAGTGGCCCTCCTGGTTTCCTTGGCAGACTCTTTCCCATTATTTTTTTCTTCCCTTCTCCCTTTCCTTATTTTCTCCCTCTTTAGCTTTTTCCTTCCCTTTTTCTTTCTCTGTTCTCTCTCTTTCCTCCATTTCTTTTTAAATTCTTTTACCATGGGACTCATGGGGCTTGATGCCAAAGAGCCCACCCTGAAGATCCAGGAAGGCACAGTGGCTCCCTCAGCAGTCAGTGCTCATGAGCTTTGAGGATGAGCTGGACAGGGTGCAGAGCTCCTTCCGTTTGCATTTAGTCTTTGCAGCTATAGACCTATTAGGTGGATACCATCACTGCCTCCATCCTACAGGTGAGAAAGTGAGGCCCACACAGGTTAAGAACTTGCTTAAGCTACACAACCAGTGCATCATGGCAGGGTGAGAGCTTTCCATAGCTTGTGCTTAGAGCCCCCACACATGCCACTTCCCACAAGAAGTGCCCAATCTCTTGTTGGTTTGGTCTTCCACTCATGTTGACCTGAACCTTCTGGACCCGAGGGCCTGTCAGACTGGGGTAGTGCCGTGTGTGTGAGTGGCCTCAGCCAGCCATCCCTGGGGAGGTAACACCTGTGGGCAGTGCAGGAGGAAGTCTCTGGGGACCTGACCTCTCTCAGCAGCCACACTATATCGGTTTTCTAGAACTGCCCTAACAAAGTACCACACACTGGGGGATTTAAGCAATAGTCATTTGTTCTCTCACTGTTCTGGAATCAAGGAGTTGGCAAGGTTGGCTTCATCTGGAGGGCCTGAGGGAGAAACCACACCACAGCTCTTCCTAGCTCCTGGTGGCTACTGGCTCCGCTCAGTATTCCACAGCTGCCTCTTCAGCCCCTGACTCCCTGGCCACATGGTGCTCTCCCTGTGTCTCTACTTCTCCAGTCTCCTCCATACAGAAACCAGCCATTGGCTCAAGGATCTCCTTAATCCAGTGTGACTTCATCTTATTTTTTATTTTTTATTTTTTTTGTGGTGCTGAGGATTGAACCCAGGGCTTTGTGCTTGCAAGGCAGGCACTCTACCAACTGAGCTATATCCCCAGCCCCTCATCTTATTTTTTAAAAAAATTTATCTTGAAAGAGTACAATGACAGATCTGCGGAAGTTGCAGAGACAGAACACAGAAGTGAGGTCTGTGTGTTCTCCGCTAATTTCCCCTCATGGTTGCTTCTTGCAGAGCATAAGCTTGAAACCAAGAATTGAGCAGTGGTGCAGGGTGCATAGGTCCACATCATTTTATCATGTGTCACCACCACTTCTGTGGGGATGCAGAGTCGCCCCTGACCATAGATACCTCCTGTGTGATGTCCCCTGTATGGTCACATCACTCTCCTTCCCCCACCTCCTCTTCCCCCATGACCAGCAAGCTGTCCTCCTCTCTATAGCTGTCACCTCAAGACCGTTAGATGAATCATGTGGTCTGTGACCTTTCAAGACTGGACCTCTTCACTCAGTGTGATGCCCTTAAGAATCACCTGTTTGGTTGTATGTCCTTACTCCCATCCCTCATAGGATTACACGGCATCCTGTCAGTCACCTACTGAGGGACATGTTGGTCCTGTTTGACCAGTTACCTACCAAGGGACACTTATTGAGAGCATGTAGGTTATTTCCAATTTTTGGCTATTCACAAATAAAACTGCTATGAACAATCATGTACAGGTTTTTGTGTGGACATAAATTTTTATTTCTTGGGGGTAAATGCTCAATGCAATTGCTAGGTCATAGGGTGGGTGTATTTTATTTAGTTTTTCAAGAAATGGACAAATCATTCTCGGCAGCTGTATCATTTTTCATTCTCACCAGCAACATATAAAGAATCCAGTGTCACCTCATCTTCATCAACATCTCCATATGATTCCATTTTGACTGAATGACCTCTGTGAAGACCCACTTTCTGGGTAAGGTCAAAACCATGGGTACCTGGAGCTGGGAGCTGAGGGTGTCCTTCTGAGGAACGCAGTGGGAAACTCCATGGTGTCTCCCTGCTTGAGTCATGGTGGGTATGGCTTCAGGGCTTTCCCTTCTTGGAAGAGCTCCCTTTGGATTTGTAGCCAGATTAGTGTCTGCTGGTTATTCAGTTTGGTCCCCAAAGAGGTGAATGAGTTCGTGTCATTTAAAGGGACATTGTTGAGTCTTTCTGAACTCAACTCAGATCTCCAAAGTTTCAGAGATGTGATAATTATGAATATTGTCCAAAGACAGAAAGGAAAGGTTTATTCCTATCAAGGTTTTGTGTGTGTGTGTGTGTGTGTGTGTGTGTGTGTGTTTACTGCTGTAGTACTGAGAAGGGAAAGGAAAACAGTGGGAAAACTGGGTTATGGGTTAGCAGAGGGGGGCAGAGCCTGAGCTGCTCTGCACCCCTTCTGCAGGCTGGGGAAGGTACGTTAGGAGTGTGTCCTGTGGGTGAGTGGTTGGCAGTGGCAGTCCAAGGCCACAACAAAGAGGGTATGGAGGGGAAATTAATATTCTTCATGCCCCTCCCCACTTCCCAAACAAGGCTTCCACATGTGGTTCTCAACATCTGGACTAGGTTACTTCTGTCCTTGTCCCCTTGTCCTGAAGTTCAAGTTTGTTCAATTTTTTCTTGTCAGTGCTCCTGGTCAAGTGGGTGTAGGAGAAGACTCCAGGGAGATGGCATGTTGTCTGACCCCCATCTGCACAGCACCGTGAGCTCTGAAAGGTGGAGTATTGCAAGGCTCAAGAGAGCAGAGCTAAGGCTTAGAGATTTGACCCCAGGACCTGCTCACAGGCTGAGTGGTGCTCACCTCCGCCAACCCCTCTCTGCCTCTTCTCTGTGAGCGGGAGTGAGGGAGTGCTTTATGTGAACTTATTTTTAAGATAAGACATACCAGAAAGTGCCTGGTTCCTAATCCTTAAACTCAGGACATTCTCATAAAGAAGCACATCCCACAGGGAGGAATGGAACATACAAACCCCAAAGTGCCCCCAAGACGCCACCCCACCCCACCCCAGCCAATAGTGCCCCATTCCAACTTCTAGTTTTATTTTTTACCTGGCCTTGAGCTTTATTTGGATGTGACATACAGACTGGTGTTTGTTTTCTTATTGTCACGCTTTCCAGCCATCTGTTATGAGGAATAGTTGCAGTTTGCCATTCTCCTCACCCAGCAGGAGTTCAGTTGCAAACATACCCCAATTTCATGACCCAATCTACTGCTGGTAGACGTTTGCATTATTTCCAGTTCTGGGCTTTTATGAATGAAGTTGCTGTGAATATTTTTGTACAGGGTGCTTTTTGGTGGACAGGGACATGGTCCTTTAAAGAGTGGGATTGCTGAGTTCCAGAAAACTTCTCTTGGATTTCCAGAAGCTGCCCATTATTTCCACGAACCCAGTGTGCACTCTCACGGTGCAGTGAGGACTTTAAAGTCGGTCACGGAAAGTGCCCTCGACAGTTCTTGGCTGATAGAAGTTGTCCCTAAAAACACATCTGCAAATGTAACAAAGGCACAACATTTTGTTAAGCCCGAGTCCATGTGTCCCAGTGTGTGAGGGACTTGAACATTACCCTACTGCTTGTTCATTTAGGCTGTTGGTGTTGTTTTATTATCTCATATCATGTTGCAATGACTGACTCTCCTTAGAGCTGTTTTCTTTTTTTTCCAGGAGTTGAGATGGAACACAGGGCCCTGTGTGTGTTCACCACTGAGTACACCCCTGCCCCCAGCCTATTGTTTTCTTCTTTTGAAACATTTGCTCTGCTAAGTTGTCAGGGAAGCTTGGGTTGAATCCAGGGATGTGGACTGCAAGGACCATCACCCTTAGGGAGGCTTGCTGAGGAGGGGAGACCCAGGGGGCAGCTCTCGGCCAGGCCCAGGGGAGTTGCATGAACAGGTAGTGTGTGGGTCTGGGTGAGCTGGGTCTGTGTAGAGCAGACAAATAAGGTGGAATGCAGGATGATTTTATATATGGTGGTGCATTTTAGGGCAGGTAGACATTTAGTCCTTTAAAGGAGAAACTGAGTAATTGGAAAGACAATGCCTAAAACATTAAATGAGGAGGGAGAGAGAGGCCTCAGGTGCAAAGATCAATTTTATTTGTTGTTTCCCCACTGCCAGCATGATTCAAGCCAAGGAGAAGGAGGGCTGAGGTGGGGAGGAGGAGGAGGACTGCCAATGGGGTAGGTCTCTGGCAGGGAAAGCGCCCAGGACTGGGGCGCGAGGGTGCAGCCTCTGGCTCTAACACTGGTCCCTGCTGATGCTCTTGACGAGGGCTGAGGGCAGGCTCTGATGGCTGACCTCACAGGCATAGCTGTTGTGCTTGTTGTACTCGGTGCTGGTCAGCGACAGGGTGCTGCTGAGGCTGTAGGTGCTGTCCTTGCTGTCCTGCTCCGTGAAGCTGTTCTGGATGTTGCTGGTTTGCTCAGCACCGTCCACCTTCCACTTGATGGTGATGTCTTTAGGGTAGAAGTTATTCACAAAGCACACAAGCGAGGCACCTCCAGCTGTTAACTCGTCCTGAGACGGTGGGAAGATGGAGACAGTTGGCTTAGCCACATCCCCTGAGGAAGGAAGCACAGAGCTGGGTAAGTCACAGGAAGGTCTGGTCTTAGGCCACAGAGAGGGAGGCACACAGAGCAGCACGCTTATCAGCACCATTGCAGCGATGGGGCCAGCAAGCACGAGGGTTTGGTGTCCCTTTCTCCCTGTAACCCCCTTAAAAAGTGTTAAATTGTGTTTGAACTCTTTGAAGCCATTTGAGGCCTTTCTTCAACTGTGTCCCCTGCCACCTGCAAAGGGCTCAGGACTGCAGGCCAAGAAAATAGGGCACCTCATCTGACTCCTGAGTGTACAGTCAGCAGGGTGAGACTCGGCCCCTCCATGTGGAAGAAGACCCAGAGGCAGCCCAGGGTGTATCTGGGTCTGGGTGGGTGTCAGCTGGGTGACCGGTCCCTCTGGAGACCTGCAAGCAGCTCTCCCATCCCTCATCAAGGCCTGAAAGTGAGACTGGGCCCTGGCCTGATGGTCTGCAACCACATGAAGCCGTCCTTAGCCAGATCAGGAGGTGTCAACTGTCACTCTGGCCACCTGCCTGGGGGAAACTGGCCAGCTTCAGTTTTGACCTCCAGCAGCTGCCAGATGTCCTCCTGGAAATCCCCTCAGTGGGGACAAAAGCCCTTGGGTGGGTGGGAGAGGAATAGTTAAAATGAAAAATGAAAATCAAGAGTTCTTAGCTGGGAGATGCCAACAGTTATGTGAGCAGGTTTTTTTTTTTTTTTTTTTTAATAAAGATAGCCTCAATGTTAACCAAGCACTTCAACTTAAGATAAATGAACTCCTATTAGTTCTTTTTTCCTTTTTAAACTTTCATTACTATTTCCCCTCAAATAATTGTGTAAAATAGACTTGGTGGTAAAATAATGTGATCTCTGAAAAATAAGCAGAGGAAAACATTCTGTAGAGATCCTCCTGTCTGGGCAAGTTTTCCATCTGACTTTAAATATTCAATAATTACTGTATTTGATGTGGAAATTATTTCAAGATTTTGCGTTAGAGTTTAAAAACTTTTAAAGAGTTTCTAAAAGGCCCCCAATCAGTTTCAAAGTAGCTTAAAATAGTTAAATAATTTAAATAGCTCTAAAAATGGTTTCAAAAGTTTTAAAAGGGCCCTAAAATCATCCTGCATAGACCAAAATAATCCTTCTTAAGCATCAGTTTTGAAATCAGTGGTGCTAAATAACAGCACCAACACAAAAACAAGTCATTAAAATGCTTTAGAGATTATGGCCTTAAAATACCGAGATTAAAATTTTGTTCTATGACAGCATTAAAGTATTGGAAAATTTTTATATTAACTTTTTGTCAATCACATTTATATATAATTAGCTATTTTGAACAGCTCAAATATAATTCTACCAAGTAGTTATGCTTTTAAAAATTAAAACATATCACAAACTTATTTTTTATTAGTTAATAAAATGCAATGGCATTTCTGTGAACTCAGTAGAAGCAAACTGATTCTGAATGGTCAGATTGCTGGCATCAAACCTGGTTTTTGCTCCTCTGGATTTTACCCTGGAAAAGTTACATAGGCTCTATTTCTTTCTTTTGGATTGAGCATTTGTTATTTAATTTGATAAAAAAATGACACATGACTGAAAAAATTGTTTTTTTTACAACCTCATTGAGAGGATAAAATAATGAATTTTTATATAATTTTATTACTGAAATCTCTAATAAATCAGTTTTCTCCTGTTTTTTTCCATACTGGTGTCCTGCTCACTACTTTTCTGCCTTCTCTCTTAGTGGCATTGGCTGCATCATTGTGTACCAGAAAAAGTGGTTACCTAGCTCTTGCGGGTTTCCGTGACCTTTAGTGGCCAGGTGAACGGCCACATGAGTGGCCACAGGAGTACTCAGTGGTGGAAAGGGTGCCACAGGGCCCACAGACCACGCCAGCAAGGCCAAGCGGTGTGAAAATATGGACAAGTAATAACTAGGGGAGTAATATACATGTTCTTTAAAATATTTCCTATACACTATGGGAATTTAAAAAATGTAATTATTCTTTTCCTTCAATTAAACACATTTCTTTAAAACAGTTTTAAGGGTCAGTTGTCTTTCCACCATTATGATAAGAGATCATCTCTAGTTTAACTTAGAAATTAAAAAAGGAGTTATCAGTAAGATCTGTCAAGATCTGATTCCTGCAGAATCTCTCATTTTAGCACTCACATTACACTCTACAATGACATGCTGACGATTCTCAAGTGAGCCACCTCTTCTACATGACAAACAGGCTAACTTTTCTAACTCGACTAATTTTTTTGTGCACACTATTCATTTTATAGTTGTCTTATTACAGTAATTTATCGGGCAAAAGAGAAAATAGATTAAGAAGTACATTCCTCAACTTTTTCATGTCACAACATGTAATGAATGAAATCAACATAATATTTGACAAAATTCAATAAAAAGAATTACTTTTGCTCTTTAGAGCCCCAAGAGTTCCTTTTATATCTGCACCATTTTACCCCCACTTTGAATCATTAGTTTTAGCCCAATTTAACATTTCTGTTTCCAATTCCACTTTTGGAGCTGAGTTTAACTTTGCAACCAATGACAACTCCTACTTCAGCTTCTACAAGTCAGTGCCAAGGGAAATTACACCCACATTTCAGAAGGCAACAGAGAAATCACTTACGTTTTATCTCCAGTCGTGTCCCCTGGCCGAAAGTGACCCACAACATTAGCTAGATCACATTCCCCTCAATAAAAACCCCTCTTCCTTGAGGTGAAGAGACTTTGAGCCCCTGCCTCAACTGAAAAAACCTGTTCTACTCAGACTGACCTCCACTCACACCCCAAACATGAAACCCCCCAGATTTTACAATTCCATGAGAAAAAACAGTAGAAAAATGCACTTACGTTTCAGCTCCAGCTTGGTCCCGGCACCGAACGTGAGCCACAGTGCCGGCTTCAGCAAGCACCCCACTACAAAAACCTGCCTGGGCGGCCAGTCACACCAGACAGGCTGGTTTTCAGAGAAATCCAGCCATTTCTTTCCTGTTCTTCCTCTAAAAATTCTTCTCCTCCCAAACCTAACCTCTGATATATTTGCTTTGAAATTGGCTATTTTCTGGTGTTCTTCAATTGACTTTTAGGTCACCAGGAATGGTTCAGTTCAGAATATCACAAACTCACACAAATGTTACAACAGGACCAAAACTTCATAAATAGTTGAGCAAAAATGTACTCACGTTTGATTTCCAGTTTGGTCCCTCCGCCGAAAGTGAATCACAGTGATTCATTTTGACTTCTACCCCTACAAAAACCCGCTGGGAAGGCCAGCCACCCCACTTCACCAATTTAGTTATTTTGACTTAGAAATCCTAGAAATTAGCCATCAGCCAGCCTCCTGTGGAGCAGTTGCCCCTACTCTAAACCCAAACTGGGGATGAAATTTTTTACATCCCCGACGACCTACTAACAAAAACGCACTAAAAGGAACAAAGAGCAAGGCAATTAGTCAGACAAGAAGAATTGGATGGAAAAAATACTTACGTTTGATTTCCAGCTTGGTGCCTTCTCCGAAAGTATATGCACAGTGATTGCCCTGAACCTCCCGCCTGTACAAAAACTGAGTTTCCCTCTCTGACCACTGCGTGAGGCTCTGGAACCTTCTAGCATGCTCCCTGTGCATGTCTGAAGCTGTCACCTAGTTTTTCTCACTCAATGACTTAATCTGGCTGTATGTGCCATTGATTCTCAAGTTTGCCTACAGATTCCATAGTCACCTTCCCCTGGAGGATGCCAGAGCCTGGTTTCAAAGACTCAGTTCACAGACACAGAGACACGAGACACGGACAACAGAAGAAGGAAACCAGGGATCTACTCACGTTTTATTTCCAGCTTGGTCCCAGGGCCGAACGTCCACCACAGTGATAGCTCTCCACTGGCTCGACGTACAAAAACCCTCCTCACCCAAGGGGAACTGAGCCAGCTGCTGATGCCTAACCCCCTTCAGCAGGTGTTGAAGCCCCAGGCTCCTCTGATGGATGCTTGCTTTCTTAGGTGGAATCTAAAATCCTAGAAGACAATGCATTTTATTCTATGGATTCCTTTCTTTAACAACCAAACACATCTGAACTTCTTATTATTTATGCATTTAAAAATAGGTTGAATGTAAACTGTAAAGAAAAACAAGCAAATTTTAAATAGTAGTCATTTCTTTATATTTTGCCCTGGGGTGGGAATGTTAAGCTTCATTCTGTTGTAATTATTGAATGCATTGTCTTCTCTTGGTTAATGATAATTAAAGAATGTATTCTTACTTTGTCTTTGCTATGATGCTGTTTCAAAACAGGTAGATTAAATATATCCAATAAAGGTCCATAACTTTGAAATGTCTTTTGGAGCTGAGTTGCAGATGATGTGTGAAGCAAACTGATCAGGAGAGTGGAGCTGTGGACCTCACTTGGTGGATTGGTCCACTGTCACCGAACAGGCAGGGCTCAGGTCTCACTGAGCTAACAGGGCGTTGAACCCGGTGGGGCTGCAGGGATTGTGGTGTCCCATCGTGTCCCCATCACCCCCCTTGAAGGATCTGAAGACTTCTGACAGCCTTGCTTCCCTCTCAACTTCTGGTCCCCACTCCCACATTGCTCCCATCACCTTTAACTGCTTACAGTTCTCCAGCTTTGACAACAGTCCCTCTGCTTAGAAACACCTTTGCCCACCTGGTCAGCTTACAGACAACTAGTTGTCTTTCAAAATTCAACTCAAGAGAGACCTTCTTCAGATTATCCCCAAGCAGGTGATCTGTCATTGCAGAGTACAGAGACAGGTCCCAAGGCTTAGAATGGCTGTCTGCCTTGTCTGCTATCAGATTCACTCTTCCCTACTGGGTTGTAAATTATTTGCTCTTTTATTTGTCTTGTATTTGGGAGGTCTGGTGTCATATCTTCACTTGGCAAATACTTAACATACATTTACGGAATAAATAAAAATATTGAAGATCAGAGATGATCAATTACAATAGACAAAGATTAATACCAACCACTACTATAGTTAAGTTTTACAAGAGAAATTATAACTACAATTTGGAGATTAGATTGATTCTGTTGCTGGGAGACTTGCTAGTTGCTTTGAATAGTAGAGAATCAGTAATGGGTCTCACCAGAAGATGAGGAAAAACAGGAATCAAGTTGGAGGTAGAAAGAAGAGAGAATTTGGCAAGTGCAAATTAAGTGTGAATAATAGTCAATGAAGACATAGCCAACATGAGTCCTAAAGAGGCCAGAAAATGATTTTCTTTGCAGAGATACAACAAGCAATATCAATCATAAAGTTTGATAATTATCAAACATTTGCAAAGTATCAGGACATGGAACCTGGATCGCCATATTTAATTATCTCCAAGACTCTGCGAGCTACAAATTAATATCACTTCCTATTTTGATGGTGGGAAAGCTTGAGTGCAGGGAGGTCAAGTAACTGACCTGTGGCAGAGCTGGGATTTGGACTGGCAGCTCATATGCTTCACTGCACATACCGCAGATTATACCCTGGGAGTGAAGTCACTGCATGTAATCAACATTCATGGCAGAGAATCCTGGGCCAGGAGGAGGAAAACTCCTTAGACTATCCTAGGGTTGGAAAATGAGTGGGTAAGTGAACCCAGTCAGGAATACAAGACTGTGCATTGAAATATTGTTTAAAAGGCAAAAAAATGGAATGTAACTGAAATCTCCATCAACAGCAGTTTAGCTAAACCAATTTTGGTGGAGCTTTACGATAGATCACAGGGCAGCCAGTAAGAGGAGAAGGTGGGTTTCTATGCAGTTGTGGGGAAAGTCTAGTGAGGATGCATGT
Source organism: Glaucomys volans (assembly GCA_020662805.1). Classification (NCBI taxonomy): domain Eukaryota; kingdom Metazoa; phylum Chordata; class Mammalia; order Rodentia; family Sciuridae; genus Glaucomys; species Glaucomys volans. The sequence continues at coordinate 73,333 of JAJEJO010003131.1, forward strand.
CACTGAGGAGTCCCAATGGTGTGGAATTGTGGTCCCACTCACATGAATGGCATATGGATGCGAGTATATATGTTACAGCTGAATAGATTGTGCTCAGTTATCCCTGAGGCTAAAGAGAAGTAATGGTGCTTTATCTTTCTACTCTTTTGTATGCCAGAGGTGATTTGCTCTCTTAGCAATCATGTGGAGGTGTTCATTCCTTCATCTTATGGTCTTTGGAAACAATGAAGCTGCACCACTGGAAAAAAGGTCAACTCTAGCTGGGTGCGGTGGCACATGCCTGTAATCCCAGAGGCTCAGGAGGCTGAGGCAGGAGGATCACAAGTTCAAAGTCAGCCTCAACAACTTAGCAAGGCCTTAAGCGACTCAGCGAGAACCTGCTTCTAATAAAAATATAAAAAAGGGCTGGCGATGTGGTTCAGTGGTTATGGTTAAGCACCCCTGGGTTCAATTCCTGGTACCAAAAAAACCAAAAACAAACAAACAAACAAAAAAACAAAAAAAAGAGTGAACTCAGACTGCAGGAGACCATTCTCAATATTAATGTAATGCATAGATAGAATTTCAAAAACAATAAGCACACATGCATGAGCTTTTGTTTTCTGTCAATTAAATCTTTACCTGAAGTTTATTTATTTATTTATTTATTTATTTATTTATTTATTTATTTTTGTGGAACTAGGGATTGAATTCAGGGACACTCGGCCACTGAGCCACATCCCCAGCCCTATTTTTTGTATTTTATTTAGAGACAGGGTCTCACTGAGTTGCTTAGGGCCTTGCTAAGTTGCTGAGGCTGGCTTTGAACTCGCGATCCTCCTGACTCAGCCTCCCAAGTGGCTTGGATTACAGGTGTGTGCCACCATGCCCGGCTTACCTGCAGTTTTTTAAACCCGAGAGTGAAAAAAAAGTGGGAGTGTCCCTGATTCTACATAGAGGTGACTTTTACAAGTGCATAAGGTGAGGTTACAGCACAGGAGTGGAAAAGATGGAACCACTATACAAGGTGCACATTCTGCAGATCTCATGTGAACAAGGCCAATGGATGACTAATATAAAGTTCAGTCTTGATCATATGCAGTGGTAGTTGCTAGGTATGGTACTTGTGTGTTACAATATAAAATGGATCATCCAGGCACAGTGGTACGTGCCTGTAATCCCAGTAGCTCAGGAGGCTGAGGCAGGAGGATTGCGAGTTCAAAGTCAGCCTCAGCAACTTAGCAAGGACCTATCACAAAATAAAAAATAAAAAGGGCTGGGGATGTGGCTCAGTGGTAAAGCACCTCTGGGTTCAATCCCCAGTACCAAAATGATAATAATAATAATAACAATAGTAAATATATAAAGATATAGATATGTATAATGGATCACTGAGAAGTGGTTAACATCCTTAATATATGTGTGTAGGGTTCATTATTTGAGACAAAGGATGTCTCAGAAGGGCATGTGAGCCTCTGCCAGGATCTATGATTCTACAAAGTGCCCATGATGGTCATCGATAAGATCAACTTATTGAAGACAGACCAAGTGTCAATAAGAGGGCCTGGGCAGCTCTTGGATGTAATGCAGCAGTGATGGAGTAGAACCTCTCGGGGAAACAATCCCAGCAAACTCATGAACCTGCTTCTATCTGACCCAGCAAGGTCAGATTCTCAGGATAAATTCTATGATGCTGGGGGCTGGGGCTGAGGTGGGGTGAGGGAGAGACACAGGCAGGGACTAAATGCACATCTGTCAATCCCCCTGGAAACTGCTGGTGAGTTACTTCCAATGCTGCTCAGGTCCAAGCTTGGTTTCTACTTGCCATAAATAACCAGCCTATTTGGGGAGGATCCCCTCATATCAGTTGCACTCAGGAAATCACCAGTGTCTCAGAAACACCGTGGCACTGTCCTGCCCTCTGCCAGGTTTGGGGACGGTGTCTTCCTTACCTGGATCTGGAGTATTCCTGTCTGATGTCCACCTTGACATCTGGTTCCGTATTTTATTTCCATCTCGCCAGTCATGGTGGAGTCCACGGTAGGCAATTTCTGTTCCTTCCGTGTGGCTTCACCTGGGCTTGTGAGTCTCACTTTGGCTGGGCCTCAGCTGTCCACCAGGAAAGGAGGGGTTCACATGCAGTGCTGCTTGAAACTGGATCAGTTGTCATTGTTCTGGGTAGAGGGGCATGAGTTGATATGGGTCCTGGCTCCCCAAGATGCAGGACTGGCCCATTGGATGGAAGGAGGGAGACAGGTTGCTGAAGACAGAGGTGTTTCTCTGCTTCTTCATGCCTGTCCCCACTCAATCCTGAAGAAGTGCCTGCTGGCAGAAGCAAAGTCTTTTCCTGGCCACGTGCAAACTCGTGTGCCCTAAACACCATGGGACCTGCAGCACTCCGCTTGCTTCAAGGAGGACATCAGAGCAGCAGGCAGTTCTTGACTTTCTTGAGTGAAAGAGAAAAAAGCAGCCACTGGGTCAGGGTCTACTGCCCTTGCAGGGAGAGATTTACATATTGTTGCTTGTGGTTTCTGGCTCCTTTTACATGAGTGACAGTGGCACCTATCAGGCTCTGTCCTGGAGTGTCCTGTCCCATTCCACTTGCTGGTGGCATATTGTGTACGGTTACTTTCTACATCCAAGTTTTGTCCAAGGTCAGTGCAACCCGGCATATATACCTTACATTTGTACCCACTCCCCTGGATAGAATATTGGAGGGGAAGGGGAAGTGGTGGCCATTCAGTTTGGAGGTGCTGTGCATGAGCCCACGAGCTCAGCAGGTCATCCCTGTGCAAGCTGAGGCTGATCTTTAGCCACAGGCACTGGAGAGTCTAGATGGAAACCTCAGGACAGGGTCTGTCATCCCTGGAGTGAGGGGTGTTTACAGCTCCCCATTTTTCACCAGGTCAATCTCAGTCTGAAACTTGGGGAACTCAGGACACAGGCTGCCCTGTTACTTAGGAGGTACCCAGCAAATGTAACGGGGTATGCTTCATGCTCTGGGTGCACACCTGGCTGCTCTCCACAGGTGGCTTATCTTAAAATGGAAGCCCCTTCCCCTTATTCTGTCCCTTCTCCTTCTCCCTAGCAGCAGGGGAAACAAGACTCACACGTTTCCTGTCCCAGGCTTGTCAGTCATGTCCTTCACTGCCCAGTGTCATTGCCCAACCTCCAGGGTTGGAGCAACAGGGAACTGGAGCAACAGCTCACTCAAGGACACCTGGTGGACACTAATTAGCACTATCGACTGATAGTATTTAGATGCCAGCCCTGTGCTCCACTTTGACAAGCTCTGTGTTACCCCTGGGACAGCATCTGGGGCAGGAGTCCCCTGTGTTTCTCCTTTGCTAGCAAATCAACAAGACTTTTCTCTTTCATCCTCATTGTTGGGTGGATGAAGGAGCAGCCCATGTGTTAAAGCAGCTGGACCACAACAAGAAGCATGAGCCCTCCTTCCCGTGGGGGTGACAGTGCTGCCTGTGATTTGCCACAAAAGGTTGAGAAGTTTGCTGTAGAACAACCCCTTGCTGTGGTTCCCCTCCAAACCTCGGGCCTGTAGAACAGAGGGTGGTACTGGCTGACTGCTGGGAGGATGGGGTGACATTAGGCCATCTCTTAGACAGTCCAGGTCAGCCTTAAAACTGAGTCCACCCCCAGCTCAGCAAGCCTGCTGCCAACAGATACTGGGCCAATACAACATGATCTCCTGGAGGCCTTAGAGACTGGTTACACTGGTGGGTTGGACTTGTGCAATGGGCCAATTGCAGAGCTTGCTGGGCCCTCTTCACTGATGGGAGCAGCTTCATGGACAATGGCAGCAGATACACTGTGGAAATAGAACCCCAGCTGCTAAAAGCTGAGGCTTTGCCACCAGCTACACCAACTCAGAGAGCCAAGCTAATTGCTTGGACAAGAGCTCTCAGACTATCCAAAGGAAAGACGGTAAACACACTGACTCAAAAACGGCATTCATGACAGTACACGCTTGTGGAGCTATCTGGAAGAGAAAAAGAGGGCTCCTCACCACTGAGCACAGCACATTAAACATGCCCTGGAGATGTGAACACTGACACAGGCCATGGGCAACTGGGGCAGGTGGCAATCAGCTGTCTCAGTCATCGGAAGATTGGTACTTATGTGGCCAGGGAAAATCGGGCCACCAATAGGGCAGCACCAACGGCCACAAAAAACTTTCTCTGGGTGTCCTAGTAGCTCAGCTTAGGGCAGACCTAAGACAAACCTCTTCATACCTAGGAGGATGAGAAACGGGTCTGAGAACAGGACTGGACTCCTGGGACAGCTCCGCCAAGTGGAGACGTACTTCTCCCAGGCTCATGCTCCCTCCCAAAGCCCTGGTCTGACCCTTGACAAAATACCTACCTGAAGGCACTCACTGCAGACACTTGGGATGCCCCAGGGAAGTCCATCAAGCCCTGCTCACAAGGGCCATGCCTCCAGCAGACTATAAAGTGGGGGCTCAGGTCTGTGTCTTATGCAACCAAAAGAATCTAAGAACTGAAAGGAGCCCACTGTAAGAGGGACTCAGCATGTGGGCATTATGGTCTTTTTATTATTGGCAAAGAACTTTTACCCAAATGCCCTATCCTTCCCAAAAGAAGCCCTATGGTATTTGCTTGACTGATACCACTTTTCTAAGATGAATTGAGATTCAAAAGCTTCAGAGGTAACCAAAGTCCTATTAAGGGGGAGTAATCCCAAGGTATGGGTTCCCCTCCTCAATGCCGAGTGATGACCAACCATCTTTATGGCAAAAGGGGCCCCCAAAGTGAGCAAAGCATTGAATGTCCAATGGGAGTTGCACACACCCCAGAGACCCCTAACTATAGGGAAAATGAAAAGATGAATCAGACCTTCAAGAAAACAGTGGTGAAGTAATGTCTAGGGTAAGGTGTTGCCAACTGCTCTCTTCTGGAAGTAGGTGGCCTCCAGAAGCAGGCCTGGGTTGAACTAGAATGTAGTGCATGGGAAACAATTCCTGGGACCTCAGAGGGTGAGAAGAAGACACTCCATTAAACCAGTGTGTGCAGCAATCAGACAAATCTTAACTGCTCTCCCCAGGTGGGCTTCTTCCAGGTCCCACCAAGGCTGGAACCTCCTGTCCATTCCTTCTGGTAAAATCCAAGAACAGGAAGACCTTGCACTCTGCCTTCTTCATTGCCCAGTTTTAGCAGGAGGCAGCTGGAAGATGTCACTGCCCATTTTTCTGTAGAAATGGTAGAAATGGACAGTCAGGAAATGCTTTGAGCACAAACCTAGCTGCTTGACCACAATGGCTCTTTTTAAAACTGGCGCTTTTTACTTTTCTTCACCTCCCCTCTCTCCCCTTCCCTAACAGCCAGGAACAAGCCTGAAATTTTTCCTGTCCCAGGGTATGCTGTCATGGCCTTCCCTGCCTGGAAGTGGGCCACACCCATGAGAAGAAGAAAACTCCAGACCTGGGAACGGGAGCATCGCCGGCTCTCTCAAGGACACCTGATGGGCACTATTTAATTCTATCTCCTGATAAGATTTGGACCCCAACCCTGGCATTCCTCTTTTACATTTTACAGGGCATTCCCCCTTCCTGGGGGACTGTGTTCCCCCAGGAAGAATCACAGTCACCTGATTTCCTCCCTACACTCTTTTTTCTTTTATTAGTGAATTATAGTTATACATAATAGTTGGGTTCATTCTGACAAAATCACACATGCGTGGAATTTGGTTTACTCCATTTCAGTCCCTGTTCCCCCTTTTCCTTCGCCGCCTCCCCATTTCCCTTTCTCTGCTCCACAATCTTTCTTTCATTCATTTATTGACTTATTTTTTTTTTAAAAAACAGCTTTATTAGTTGTTGAGGAACCTTTATTTATTTATTTGAATGCGGTGGCGAGAAGTGCCTCACACATGCTACACAAACGCTCTACCAATGAGCTGAAACCCCAGCCCCTATTTACTTAGTTTTGGTGCTTTCTACATGTACATAAAGGTGAGTTCGCTGTGGTACACTTATGTATGCACACACTGTGATTTTGCTGAATTTCCTCTGCATTTCCTCCCCTTTCCTGTCCCTCTTCCCTCCCTCTTGATCTACTGATGTTCCTTATATATATTTCAAATCAACCCAAACATGTCTTATTTTACCCAACACATGGGCAATTCTCTTTTTATTTGATGGTTCAGGGTTGTTTGTCCCAAACGTGGAATGATCTTCTCTATATCTTTATGATACCAGATTCCCCTTATTTTGCTCTGGCTTCCATGTATGAGAGAAAACATTTGACCCTTGACTCTCCGAGTCTGGCTTGTTTCATTTAGCATGATGTTCTCCAGTTCCATCCAGTTACCAGCAAATGGCATAATTTTGTTTCTCTTTATGACTGAGTAAAACTCCATGTGTATGTGCACCACCTTTACTTAATCCATTCATCTATTGAAGGACATCTAGGTTCGTACCATATCTTGACTATTGTGAATCACACTGCTCTACACACTGAAGTACCTCTATCACCACAGTATGCTGATTTTAGTTCCTTTGGATAAATATCAAGGAACAGGAGAGCTGGGTCATGTAGTAGATCCTTCCCGAGATTTTTTGAGAAGTCTTCATGTTGCTTTCCAGAGTGGTTGCACTAATTTTCAATCCTTCCAACAATGTATGAGTGTAACTTTCCCCCCACATCCTCACCAGCATTTATCCATTTATTATTATTTGCATTCTCAATAACTGCCATTCTGACTGGAGTGAGATAAAAATCTTAGCATAGTTTTGATTTGTATTTTTCTGATTACTAGGAATGTTGAACATTTTCAAATATTTTTTGACCATTTGTGTTTCTTCTTTTGAGAGAAGTCTGTTTAGTTTTTTTGCCCACTTATTGATTAGGTTATTATTTTTATTTTTCATTTTGTGTGTGTGTGTCTCAAGTTTTTTGAGTTCTTTTTCTATTCTGGACGTTGATCCCTTGTCAGTGCGGCAGCTGGCAATGATTTTCTCCCGTTCTGTAGACTCTCTCTTCATGATCTTAATCATTTCCTTTGCTGTGCAGAAGCTTTTTTATTTAATGATATCCCATTTGTTGATTTCTGGTTTTATCTTTTGACCTTTAGGATCTTGTTAAGGCTGTTGGTGCCTATGCCCATATGATGGAGAGTTGACCCTGTTTCCTTCTAGATGTTGCAAGGTTTGTGGTCTAATTTCTAGGTCTTTGGTGCATTTTGATTTGACCTTCATGCAGTGTAAGAGATCTAGTTTCATTCTTCTACATATGGATACCCAGTATTCCCAGCACCATTTGTTAGAAAGGCTGTCTTTTCTCCAAAATATACTTTTGGCTCCTTTGTCAAGTACCAGGAGGCTGTGAGTATGTGGGTCTGTCTCTGTGTCCTCCCTTCTGCTCCACTGGTCTCCATGTCTGTTTCATGCCAGCACCAGGCTGTTTGATTCCACAGCTCTGCCGCACACCTGCATCTGAGGTGCTGGGACACCTCTTGCCTCACTCTTCCTGCTCAGTGTTGCTTTGGCTATTCTAGGTGTTTATTCTTCCAGATGGATTTTAAGAACTGTTTTCTCTAGTTCTGTGAAGAGTGTCATTGGCATTTTGATGAGGATTGCATTGAATCTGTACATTGCTTTTGGTTGTATGGCCATTTTGACAATATTAAATCTGCCTATCCAAGAGCATGAGACATCTTTCCATTTTCTAAGGTCCTCTTCATTTTTTTTCTTCAGTAGTCTATAGTTTTCATTGTATAGATCTTTGACCTCCTTGGTTAGAGTATCCCATCTGTTTTTTTTTTATTTAGGTTTTTTGAATGGGATGGGTTTCCTGATTTCTTCCTCAGCAGAATCAATGTTGGAGTATAGGAAAACTATTGCTTTATTGGTGTTGATCTTGTATCCTACTACATGGCTGAATTTTTACTCCATCAAAGTCAAACTAAGGCTGAATAATAAATGAGTGAAGAAGAGAGCAATTAAAATGAAAGAAAAATATATATGTGATTATATGTATTCTAACCTATTCACACAGTGAGACACACACACACACAAACACACAACACAACCTGTGCACATACACATAAATTCGTACAGAATAGAAAAAGGAAAAAGAAAAAATAAAATTAAATGAAAAATAAAATAAAAATATAAGAAATATGAAACAACATAAAATATCATAATAAAAAAGAAAGGAAAAAAGAGAATTGGGAAAGAGTTCCCAATGAGAAACACTGGGCTTGTTTCCACAGGGGTGGTCAAAACTGCTGGCAAGGATGGAGTTTTGTTCTCTGTATTTAGTTTGGGGCCCTGGATCCCTTGGTCACGTTCTGGGGCTGCCAAGTCCAACACCTCTGGTGCCTCACCCAGCTGCCGGCCATAGTGGTCAGGAGGCAGTGCTGGTTGTAGTCACTCAGCTTCCCTCTCCCAGAGCAGGACGGGTGGGCTGGTGGCTGGATGGTGCAGCACACACCCCCTGCTGGTCAACCCCTGTCTAGGGCTGTGCGCCCTCAGTGGCTGGTGCAGAGTCTGCTGGGAGTTCCTGCACTGGGTCTGTCCTGGCTGATGCTTGGTGGGTGGGATTTGACCCACACCCTCTGTTGCTGGGGGAGGAGCCAGTCTTGCTGGGTGTTCCAGTGTCAGGGCCTCCTGCAGCTTCCACTGAGGAGTCTAAACCTTGGCAGGCTTCACATAGTCCACCTCCGTCCTGTTACTACCCAGGACCAGACCTGGAGTGCAGACGCAGTTGTCTGACTGGTTTCTGGTGCCTTTCCAGATGTTCAAATGGGACACCAGCACCAAAGGTGCTCTCTCTCCTCTTGTCCCCAGCCTGTATCACCGAGGCACAGTCCTCCCTACTCCTTTTCAGTCACACTGGTCCAGGCACACTCTGGACCCCATGACAGGTGACTGCTGCTGGGCCAGGCTGGCAACTTCCTTCCTGAGTTCCCAGCCTGCAGCATCTGCTCACTGCTGTCCAGCCACTCAGACATGGTTCCCACCCTCAGGGCTCTGACTCCAGGCAAATTCCCTGCTTCTTGGCCAGCAATTCTCAATGCTTTTCACTCAACCACTGACACCACCATCTCTGGGTCTCTCCCTATTTCACAGTTTCCTCCAAGCCAGGTTTTGCTTCTTTATTTATTTTGTACCAGGGATTGAACCCAGGGACACTCAACCACTGAGCCACATCCCCAGCCCTTTTTATATTTTGACACAGGGTCTCTCTAAGTTGCTTAGGGCCTTGTTAAATTGCTGAGGCTGGTCTTGAAATTGTGATCCTCCAGTGTCAGCCTCTCGAGCTGCTGGGATTACAGGTGTGCACCGCTGTGCCTGGCTGCAAGCCAATTTTATTCACCTGCTTTCCCCTCTGTCTGCCTGTGCTCCCCTCCCTCCCCTCAGCAGTGGGTTGTTGGTACCAGTGCTCTTCTTTCTTATGTTGTGATTAAAGTTTCTGCTTTCTGTGTTTTCATGGTTAGTTTTCTGTCCAGGGTTGACTGGACAGTGATTTCCCTTAGTCACCACCTTGCTGAGGAGCAGTCTTCCTGCTTTTTAAATCTTGAGCTGAGGAACTGGGGTGGGGTGCATGGAATCTTCCATGTTCTCAACCTGTGTTTCTCCTTTGCTAGCAAATAATAAAACCTCTTGCTTCTCAAAACCTTATCCTTAGGGCTGGGGATATAGCTCAGTTGGTACAGTGCTTGCCTCGCATGTACAAGACCCTGGGTTCAATCCCCAGCACCTCAAAAAAACAAAAACAAAAAACCTTGTTCTTGCTATGAGAGCGTCAGTGGAGACAGGGACCGAGCTTTTGGGATCACAACAGTGCTTGCAGCAGAATATGTAATTATTGAGAAACCAATGTTGCATGAAGAAATAGCAGTTCAGGGTCACCCAATGCTGCCCACAGCTACCCAGGAGGATCCTGTCTACCAGGCGGCCCAGGCAGGGCTGCTACTTCCACACTCTGCCCCCTAGTGGCCGAGGACTGAGTTTCTGTGAAGGGAGTTCTGCTTTCTGATCAGACACCTAGTGGGTGCTTAATAAATATAAGATCCTGTCAGCTTTTGCTATGAATAAAGAGAAATGTGAACTTGTGAAAACCCCTAACTACTCTGATGTCCTCACTGGCTAACCACACTTAAAAGTGTGTCCTTGGACCACGGACTTTCCCTCTAAAGTCTGTGCTTGTTCCTGGTCTTCTGTAGCTGCCCACTCCTCCCACAGTGGAACATTAGGCAGGAAGGAAACACGGAGGCTCTGGGAAGTGGGGGAGTCAGACCAGTGAGGACACAGGGAACAACCAGGGCTGAAGGTTTCTTTGCTACATGTGTCCCAGACTTGATGCTGGGAAAGTGGTGACCCAGAAACACCCTGGGGCACTGACCAGAAGCCCAACACTAGTGGTTCTCTCTGCCCAGAGGACATGGAAAGGCAGCCTGGGAAAATGGGAAGTTTTTAGACAGGGACTATGTGAGTCCAACCCCATGGATACCCTTGGTGGGGATACCCAGGATACCCAGGCTGTGGTAAAGAGCTGACCTCTCTGTGGGCTGGCAGAGGGTCAGTGAGTAGTATCCAAGGCTTTGTTCTCCCTGGGCTGTAAGGAGGCCTCTGTCTTGTCCCTGTGCCCTGGAGAGTCAGGGACCATGTGGGCGGCCTGGACATCCACCACCCTGTGCTGACAGGTGACCCCTTCTGCAGGGGTGGTGGTGGAAGAGGCCTGAAGGAAGGTCAGAGCCCTGCCCACTGGCCAGAAGGCCATTCCACATTGATGCCAGTGGAAATCCTACAGAAACTAGCAATGAACCCTTGCCCTTTCCACTGAGGAGTGGCCAGCAGATGCCTCTTGGGAGCTGTATGTCCACCTCTGCCCAGCAGTAAAGAGGAGCCTCCCATGCCCAGGATGCTGTGCTGTGCACCTGGACTCCTATCCTTACCTGGTGGTACAGGATGGTACCCCCAATTCCCCTGCCAGAGCCTGGTAAGAGGAAGCACACTGACATAGATTTCAATAACTCCACGGTCTCAGGAGACTCCAAGTGTAGGGATTTCAACTGGGAATCTCTCATCACACCCAGAACTAGGAAAACCTCAACTTTCAGGAGGCAGTTAATGGACGAGGTACTGACCTGACAAATGTCAGAATTCCCCAGTGAGGATCTTATAGCCACATTGGAGGAATTACTACAATTCACTAGAACCACCAGCCACTAAGAGAGTAAAGCAACTTTCCCGCAACACTCTGGTGACCAAAAGCAGAATGTGCCTGTGGGAGACACACCAGGATTATATTCAAGGAATCCAAACCATGCAGAATGCATTCTCCCACCACCTAGGATCAAATTAAAAATCAAACACACAGAAATATTTGGAAAAAGCTCAAGTCCTTGGAAATGAAATTGCAGACATCTGAATGATCTATGGGAAGCTTCAAGAAAAGGGGAAATGGCATATTGAAAGGAATAAAACTGAAAATGCACCTATCAAAATTTGTGGAGCACATCTAGAGCCCAGAGACACACAACTCATCCCAGAGGAGTGAAAACTCGTGCCCACTCAAAATCACATGCACAATTGTATACAGCAGTTTTACTCATATAACAAAGAAGTGGAAGTAGCTAAAATATCCAACAATAGGCTGCAGAGGAAGTGGTGGCCGAGGCATCCTATGAAGTGTCACTCAGGATTAGAAATTAACAAAATTGTTGCTACAAAGATCAACGTGGTCGGATCTCAGCAGCACTGCTCTGAGAAGACAGGATGCAAACTGTGTGATTCCATTTATAAAGTGATTTTGTCATTTCAAAAATGTTTCAAGTCATAAAACTTTATACTTTTAATAAAATTCAAATTAGGAGTTATAAGTGGGGCCAGAGAAATAGGTGTGATGTACCTCCTCATTGGACTTGCTAAGTTGGGGTCACACAGCTAAAGCCACATGACTGCACCCCCACTCCTGCTGAGCTCCCCTGTGGTGACCATTGCTGACTGTGTGTTGCATATGGAGGTCTGGGCGACTCTATGTACCTGGATAGAAGGGGAGCTTCTGGGTTGCAGGCTGTGGGCATGTAGAATCTTACAGTCTCCCCTCACTTTGGAGTGTCCCTTTCACTAATGTTCACCAGCCCTGGGGCTCATCTGTTGAGAATGGCCTGTTCATGAGATCTCCCCACATCTTACTGTGTTGCTCATTGCTCTGTTGTGTCCTGGGAGTTCCTATCATTTTCCTCTCCCTCTGATTCCTTAATAATAGGATCTCAATTTTGTGAAGGGCAACAGAATTCCCGCTTCCTAGTAGTTAGGGCGAATGGCCTCATCTGAAGTCTGCTGTGAATTCCTGGAGGAATCCTGCTCTCTTGGAGGGCACCTCTGCTCATTCTCCTTTGTGTTCTTTCTGCTTTTTCTGTCTGGAAGGGATTAGAGGAGACATAACAACTGGGATGAAAGTGACAAAGGGAGGGTGGAAGAGCAGGAGGGAGAAGGAGCCTGGGTCCAGGGCAGCTGTCTGAGCTCTGACCACCCACCTTGACTCCATGTTATGTAAGAAGAAAGCTTCCCCTTGCTCATTAGGTTTTAGCTTTGTGCAGTTGGATGAAATGACTAAAGATATGACATCCTAATATTTTCTCTTGGAGTTTCCTGTTGAGGTTTTTAAACAGGGTTGGTCTTGACTCCTCTCTTCATTTTTGGTCTTTTTTTTTTTTTTTTTTTTTTGGGTACTGGGGATTGAACCCAGGGGCACTCCACCACTGAGCCACATCCCCAGCCCTTTATTTAGAGACAGGGTCTCACTGAGTTGCTTAGGGCCTCGCTAAGTTGCTGAGACTGGCTTTGAACTCGCGATCCTCCTGCCTCAGCCTCCCAAGTGCTGGGATTACAGGTGTGCGCCACTGTGCCCGGTCATTTTTGGTCTTTATTTTACTTCTTCATTTTTTTGGTACCAGGGATTGAACCCAGGGGTGCTTAACTGCTGAACCACATCCCCAGCCCTTTTAAATATTATATTTAGAGACAGAGTCTCATTGAGTTACTTAGCACAGAGTCCCAAGTAACTCTGTTGCCCCAGAGTCTCATTGAGTAACTCAGCTGAGTTACTCAGCTGAATTGCTGAGGCTCTGAACTACGAATCCTCCTGTCTCAGCCTCCCAAGCCATTGGCATTAAAGGCTTGCACCACTGTGTCCAGCCATTTTTGTTGTCTGATTTGGATTCAATGGCCCAAATCCCATGACATGTCTTTTTTCTGGATAATGGTAGTGTACTCTCTTTCACTATTCCCTGGACACAGTTCTTAAAAAGTATACTTATTTTGGTAAAACTTAAGCACATATTTATTTGAACCTGGGCCTTGATTTAAGCAAACTTACTATAAATACATCCCTTGGAGAATCAAGGAAGTTGGAATAAAATACTGGATTTCTTTAGATATTAGGGGATCACTCTTAAATCTGTACATGTCAAAATGGCATGGTGATTATTTTACACAATCCTCTTACTTAGCAATGTATTAATAATTGGCTTAAAAGTACCTGTGTAAGTGCAAAAGGACGGGAAGCAGACCTCAATGCATCTAGGGAAGACTTTATTCCTTTGCAGACTCAAGTGAGGTTGGGATCCACTTTCTGGATGGGAAAATGGCCTCCATTTACAGAGCGTATTTTGGTTTTATAGGGTACAATAATGTAGACATTGGAAACCATGTATGGACAGTTGTGACCATCAGGGGTTAGTTTTACAGGTTAAAATTTCAGTTTAGGAGGGTGGTTGTAAAAAGTTTGAAACTCATTGTTCTTTCTCTGGGATCCATTGTTTCCCAGAATTTCAGTATTTGCTGTGCCTCCATTTAGGGCTAATTTGTGATGGGGAAGGTCAAAGTTTAGGGCCCATTGTTATTAGAAAAGGGTGCGCTGAGAGTGGTTTAATGTTTGGCCAGTTTCTCTTCCCTCCTCCTAGGCCACACTGTCCCTCCGTTTTTCTTGGGGAACTGTTTCAGGAATTATTTTCTATAACTCTCCACCTTGTGTGTATTGTGGGGAGTCTGCAGAGGGTAGCTAGAGAGGTATGTGAAACAAGTTTGGGAAGAGTTGCTTTGTGAAACTTGAGGTTAATTATACTGTTTGTGTTTGTGTATGTTGAATATTTCTGTAAACACTAATTATTAGAAAAGTTAAAAAGAAACCATTTTAGAGGGGAATGGGGGAAGAGAGAGGGTGGGAATGGGGAGGACAGTGGATGAATTACTTTCCTATGTTCATATGTGAACAGGTGACTAGTGTGACTCCACATCTTGTGCAACCACTCGAATGGAGAGTTATACTACATGTATGTATGATATGTCAAAATACAATACTGTCATGGATAATTAAAAGAACAAATAAAAAAAAGAAAAGAAAACTAAACTTATGTTGCTTCCAAATGCCTCCTGGGCTGTCTGGGATGACAGGGTGCAGTGACAAGCTCTGTCAGCAGATGGCAGTGTTATTCAAGCCAAGAGCCTACACAGGCCAATGGCCACCTAGGATGGGCAGAGTGCAGAACAGCATGCAGTTATTTTAAAATTCTGAGTGATTTTTAAAAGCCACTGAGAGAAGTTAGGCTGAAAAGTAAAATAAAGCAAATACCCCTCAAATGTACGATCTTATTACAATTATAAAAATGTTTGATATCGGTATAATTTACTATTATACTTGTTAATAAAATATACATATGTGTATCTACCTGTGTTTTTGACCAGTAATTTTTAAGCATGTGTATATTTTCTGCAGAATATTATTGATTTATGAATGAAAATGGTTTGGGGGTTTGCTTTAAATTTTATTCTTTAATCTTTCCCTTATATATTTCTGCTATTCTCTTCCCCATTTGAATTGGCATGGTTCAGTCTGCAGAAGGAATTGTCTATTCTAAGAGATTTTCTGATTATAAAAATAGGCAACAATTCATAGATGACAAAATATTTCACCCACCAATAATATCATGTTTAATTGAGATTTTCTAAAATAGCTTTAGGGAGTGGCTGTGGAATTTGATGTATGGATAATGGTACAGACTCTGCCACTGGGCCCCCCACCATAAAATTCTTTCCTGTGTGATTTCTTGTGAGGAAAATCACTTACTCTTTGTGATCTCCAGTTTGGGTATTTTTTTAAAAACCTGTAATATGAGCAGCTTTGTAAACTAATGCAGTCTAATATTAGGTGATCAATGAGCAAAAGATGATTTCCTTTCTTAGCAGGACAAGTTGACTTGGAAACTTGTGCCTGGGTTAGAGTTTACACAGTCTTTGCTCAGTACCCAGCACCCTGTGGAGTCCACATCTGCAGGTGCTCATTTTTTGCCGAGGTTCAGCCTTGGCAGGGGTCGTGGCACAGCTTGGTGAGGGAGAAGGCGTCGACCATGAGGAGAATAAAGTGACACAGACTTGAAGTCTGAGGCTAAGTTCTAAGTTCTGACTTTACTGTTTCACACACGATCTGTATATATTCATTCTGCTTGAGTACATTCTCTTGAGGTTACATAAAGGGGGAGACGGTGCAAGCTCTGAGGGAATCTGATGGGCACAAGTATAATCAAAATAAGATAAGTTCTCCTATTCCTCTAAGAAAAGCATCACAAAACATTTAATTGGTTCTGGTTCTCGTCTTACTAGGAATGATAAGAGCAGAAGCCATTCTCATAAATTATATAGGTTTAGCACATCATGGTTTAAAGTTGAGTCAAGAATAACAGACAGCCATACCAATTAACCGCACTTTTGGCATTTTTCTCAAAGGCAGATATGAAGCATAACACCTTTTAATCCATTTATTGTATATAAAGTGGAACTTCTTTTTGTTAATTAGTTAAATGACCTCTAAGAAAAGCACTTCTTCCTGGGTCTGGTGGCACATGCCTGTAATTCCAGCACTTGGGAGGCTGAGGCATGAGGATTGCGAGTTCAAAGCCAGCCTCAGCAACTTAGCGAGGCCCTAAGCAACTCAGTGAAACCCTGTCTCTAAATAAAATATAAAATAGGGCTGGGGTTGTGGCTCAGTGGTGGAGTGACCCTGGATTCAATCCTTAGTACCAAAAAAAAAAAAAAAAAAAAAAAAAAAAGAAAAGCACTTCTTATTATCTTATATAAATTCTGTCTAAAGGAAAGGGAGACCGATGTCTAAAGGCTTTAAAGATTATTCTCTAGGGGAAAGTTATAGCTTCCCATCAATTTTATATGCAATCCACTGTGGTCCCTGAACTGTGAAAACAGTTTCACTAAGAAGGGGGCACATCCTGGTTTGGGCTAAATCAGCCAGGCAGTCTGGTTGGGTTAGGCTAACTGACAGCGGTGACCATAATTCTAAGGACAAACAATAACTCTTGCTGATCTGACCCATAACATCTTTCTGTTGCTTAAGGTAATATTACATATGAAATCAATTAAGGCTTGAGCGGTGTAATTTTTATGTTCCCAATCACTTAATGTCTGATTTTCTACTGAAATCTTTAAATGCAAACATCCAAATATTACACCAATAAGAAATAACACAAAAACAAGAAGGAGCAAGCCACGTCCACATATTCCAGAAGATTAGACCGTGCAAAAATCTTCATTATTCCCAGTGGAACCGTGTCAAACACTGAGGGGAGTAGTGGTGGGCGTGGCAATTTCTTATGCAAAATGATGTGGAATTCACATGCATCCTATGCACATTCTCCTGTACACCACAAACCACCTCCCATTACTCATAATACCCAGTGGAATGTCAGTTCCCTGCAAAGGGGTTTGGCAGGAAGTTCTTGGGAACAATGAGAAGGAAGAATTGTGTACATATTCAGGATAGAGGAGGTATTTTGACTATTTTTGATCTGATGTAGGAGTGCCTGAGGATACAGAACTCAGGCGCTTTCTCTTCCCGTAATTGGTCTGATCACGAGCCAATCATGAGCCTAGCACGAGCATGCTTGGGAGCGTGGCATGGGGTGCTAACAGCTGTTGGCAATTGTAATTAGTGAATATTTGCTATATAAGCTTGCTTGTTCCACATTAAACGGAGCCTGGTCTTCAGAACCCGAGCTCCCAGCGTGGTGTTAGCGCCGTCGCACTCACCCTCCTTACCCCACAGGCCTTTCCTGTTCCACTTTACAACAATCTGAAGCTGATTGCATCTGTGCATGAGGAAAATCAGATGCAGAGGGCCAAGTGACCTGTGCCTCTTTACCTTGAAATATTTGAGTTTAATTAAAAATTTGTAAAATTTTTGAAAATTTTTGAAATTGAAAAATACAAGTGAAAAGAGACAAATTAAGTGAGATAAAACAACAATGCTAATCATAAAGATCAATGCAAGAGTGGCATGATCCAGAAAGGAAAAGGAATAAAGACAACTTGGACTTCATCAAAATTCAACTTCTGCATTTTGAAAGATACAGTTGAGAACATGAAGAGTCATGCCAAAAATCCCAGTGGTTCAGGAGGCTGAAGCAGGAGATTTGCAGTTCAAGGCCAGTCTTAGCAACTTAGCGAGGCCCTAAGCAACTCAAGGAGACCCTGTCTCTAAAGAAAAAATCAAAAGGGTTGGGAATGTGGCTCAGTGGTTAAACACCCCTGGGTTCAATCCCTAATACCAAGAAATTAAAAAGAAAAAAAAAAAAGAAGAGACAGTCACACAAGTCACTTTCTGGGGGGAAATAACCCATAAAACACAAACGCAAGAAAGGAATTGTATGCAGAATTCCAACAGTCGATGAAAAGCAAAAAAAAAAAAGAAAAAAAAGAAGAAAAAACAAAAAACAACCCAACACAACATGGCTGGAAATGTGAATAGGGATTTCATGGAAGCTACAGAGTGAAGTGACAGCTTGGGGCTTGAGCAGAGGAACACTGAGCATCACTAGTGGGAAAACACAGGGGCACATTATTACCCTGGACACAGGTGGCAGCTTCTTTGATCCATTTTAAGTTGATTGTTGTGTAGGGTGAGAGATAAGTGTCTGGACTCGTTCTTCTACACACAAAAAATAAATCAGTTTTCCAAGAACCATTTATTAAAAAGACTGTGTTTTCGAAACCTTTGTGAGGATCTGATGACTGTATCTGTCTTCTCTCTGTGTGTCTTCCTCTCTGTTTCATTGGAGCATACGTCTGTTTTCATGAGAGTAGCCCTCACAAGCTTCTGCCATTACAGAAAATAATGAAGGATGTGAAGAGAACTAACGGAATGGGAGAAAATCTTTGCTGGCTACCCTTCTGACAATGGATTAATATGCAGAATATATACAGAAATAAACTGATGGCAAATAACTACCCAATTAATGAATGGGCGATGAATTAAACAGACACTTCTCAAAAGGAAAACTGCAAATAGCCAACAAATATATAAGAGAAATGTTTAGCATCATCAGCAATTACAGAAATGCAAATCAAGTCTACACTGAGATTCCATCTCACTCCAGTCAGAGTAGCAGCCATCAAGAATACAGACAGCAATAAATGCTGGAGAGGATGTGGGGACAAAGGAGCACTCTCGCACTGTTGGCGATTTCCACTGCAAAATCACTGTGGAGGTTCCTCCAACACTAGGCATGGAGCCATCATATGACCCAGCTGTCCCCTTCTTCAGTGTCCATCCTGAAGAGTCAGTCACCACACTACAATGGTACCTGCATACCCATGTTTATAGCAGCACAACCCACAGTAGGCAAACTCTGGAGCAGCCTAGGTGTCCATCAGAGGTTCAATGGAAAAGGAAAATGTGGTCAATACACACAATGGAGTTTTATCCAGCCTTGAAGAAGAATGAAATTATGTCATTTGCAGAAAATGGATGGAACTTGAGAACATTATGTTAAGTAAAATAAGCCAAACTCAGGTCAAGGGTTATACTTTTTATTAGAGTATTTACACATAGTAGTTGGGTTCATTTTGACAAAATTCTGTACATGTATGGATTTTTATGTCAATCCCTGTTCTTCTTCCTTTCCCTCCCCTCCTCCCTTCCCCCATTTTCCTTCCTCTACTCTACTGATCTTCCTTTTGCACACTTATTTTTTTAATTCTTGATTGGTACTTTCAAGTTATACATAAAGGTGAAATTCCCAGTGTTACGTTGATATGTGCAAATAATGTGACTGGTTAAGTTCATTCCCTTTCCTGTCTTCTTACCTTCCTCTTGATCTTCTTCTTCTACTCCACTGATCTTCCCTGTCTCCCTATTTCCCCAGTCACTCTGCTGGGTCCATACTCAAAGGGAATGATGTCACCAACTGATAAAGACAGCTGCACTCCCAAGGTCACTGTAATATTGGTCACAGTGCCTATGAGAAAACAGCCCAAAACTCCATTGATGGTAACTTGACAAAAAAATAGGCTCATTCAGCATGACAAAGACAGGAGAGAGCACAGTTAGGAGTCTACTGCCAACATCAAGACTAGGCATGTGGCTTCCTTCATCCACAATGGTTAAAGTGGAGGGGGCAGTGAGTGGTCCATTTTGGGGATAGAGGTTAGCCACAGGATGATGTTTGGGGCAAGGGATGTGAGAGAAGGAGTGTCAGGAGAACTCTGAGATCTTGCTGTGAGAACCTAGGAGGGTGGAGTTTCCATTTGTCCTGATAGAGAAGACTGTGGAGAGTGACCTTGTGGAGGAGTTGAGGAATGTTGCTCTGTATGTTTTGGGATGGCCATGCGCATTAGACTTACAGTGTGGGTGTCAAGTAGCCTTCGGATGATTGAGGCTGCCATTCAGGGTGAGGTATGCAATGTGGACTGAGCTCTGAGAACCTCTCCAGTGAGTGCTGCACAGAGTAGAGGCCCAGGGCCTGAGTTCTGGTACAGGGTGGAGAAGGAAGACACAGGATGGTGCTTGAGAAGGAGCAGTGGGGAGTGGGAGCAGTGGGAGAGAGTGAGGTCTTGATGCAAAGGAAGAAAGTGCATGGAGGAAGAGGGTGTGGCTGAGGTGCTAAAGGCCCTGGGTGGGTCTAGGAGGATGAGGATGGGGTGTGACCACTGGACTGGGTAATGTGGAGTCTCAGGTGACCTCGAGCAGGAGTTTCAGTGAGACCATGGTGTAGCACCTTGAATGGGAAAGCCTGGAGCAGAACTGAGTGCAACTTTTGAGCATGGTGACCATGGACAGCTGTTTCCATGATCTTTACATTGATGCCATGGGATTGATAGAGAAATTGGCCATGGTGAAGGAAGGTGTCAGGTGATAGAGGTTTTCTCATTCATAGAGCTCTGAGCACAAAGTCTTCAGTCCCCTGTGTGAGAATCCATCATTCCTTCTGGGTCTGGTTCTGGTTGTGATGCTGCTCAGACTCTTCACACTGGTCCTTGGATTTTCAGAGCATCTGACATTGTTTTCTTGAGAGCAGAATGTGTGACATACTAGGTCAGAGGAGCTCCTGGGACAGGCCTTTGATCCTGTGTGGGTAAAGTGTGGGAATGCTCCCTGGTCCTGTGATGTGGGGTGTGTCTTTTCCTGTGGTGCTGGAATTGAGTGCAGGGCCTCCCAAGAGCTGGGCAGTGTTGGTCCTCTGAGCTCTACACCACCCTGGTGTCGTCTTTTCCAAATCTTTCTGAAGAAGAACAGAATGCTATGGCATATTTCAGAATTGGTCCTTTCTCTCTCTCCTGTTGAATATTGGAGCTGTATTCTGTGAGATGCTTTTGAGTTCCTGGAGGGGAAATCCAAGAGTTTGTCCAAGAGTTTGGAGCTCCCCCATGACAGTGTGACCTGGGGTTTGTAACTCTCCCAGTGTCTAGGTTGAGCCTCCAACCACTTTTCAATTACAGTTCAGGTTTTCCTGCCTGTGTCCCTGTGTCTTAGAGGCTCCTCCCTGTGGGTGTCTTCTCTGGTGAGTGTGATTCTCTGCATTTGCTCTCTGTCTCCCCAGTGTTGGGCAGTTCCTGGTCCTGGGGCCTCACTTCTCTGATGGGGTCCAGAGGAGTTTATGAGTTTTCAGTTGGCTCAAGCTTTGCTGGTGGCTGCTCCTTTCTTTCTGGCTGGAATGCTTTGCTCTCTCCTGCCAGCATCTAGGTCCATCTAGGTCCACTAGGTTCATCTTCGCTTGGAACGTTAAGAGTTTTCTGGTGCCCTGACCCATCTGCTGTCATGAGAGGTCCTTCCCCTACTCACTTGATTGTTTTTTATTTGCAGTAGTCAGTTTCTTTATAATTGTTTTTCCTTATGGTAACTTTTTAATTATGTATGCATTTATAATCTTGCAGATGTTGTTACTTCAGGATTTCTTGAGAAAATATTTCAAATGTGTGTTGTTGGGGTAACCCAATCAGTGAGCATGGGAAGGAGGACCCAGCTGATCTGGGCAGTTGTATGGAGCCACCTTAAGAGGTGGGGCAGGAGCTGAGCTCTGGATACCAGGGAGGCATTATCCCTGGACACGTGCTGTGCTCAGGGAGAAGAAAAGAGGTTGGGTCAGAAAGCATAGGAAACCTCCCCATTCCTATGGACTGTCCCCAGGATGCTGTCTGCTTGTGGTTACTGTGGGCCTGGAGTATGTTCCTGGGCCTTCACTGTGTCTCCCGATGACCTTCCCAGTCCAGCTCTTCCTTTTGTTCAAAATCACTTTCGCCTTGACAATAAGGGCTCTCCTGAGTGACCATCTCCCTCAAGTCATGCCCAGGCATCTGAGGAGGGCTGATGCCCTGTTTGGAAGCTCATCTGTGTCGTGTTGTACTGACTGGAACATGTTAGATGACATGAGAGTCATCTAACCAGGATGTTTAGGAATCATGGAGGCAGTAGAGACCCAGAGTCTGCATGAAGCCCACATTCCATGCACAGGCAAACCTTCCACCCTCTCTGGGTGACTTATGACTGAGCTTTCCAATTGTGATGCTTCCCAAGATGAAGGCAGGCAATTGAGGGATGACAGACATTTTCCCTGGAGTCTGTATCATCACCGTATCTCTGCTGGATCCTGGAATAATAGATTAAGTGCAAGATTGAGTGCTAACTGAATAAGCCATTTTCATGATTTTCTGTTTTTTAATTATTGCAGGCATAAGCATTTCTCTGAGTCTGTGATTAAACCTGAATCTCAATTTCCCAAATAACAGCATTTTCAAGCACAAAGGACCTCTACAAGTTCCCTATACCATCTCCCTGCCTCTGCCAGAGTCTGGCCCAGGGCACAGGTCCTGCTCCCCCTGCAGTGTGATAGCTCTTCCTGTCTGTTCATTCAGAAGGTACCTGGACCACTTCTGGGCTGTCCTCCATATGGCAGGCCAGGCTGCTGTAGCTTACAAGGCCATGAGTGGGTTTGGCCTGAGCTGTGGCTGAGACAGTCATGGCCCACAGCCCTCAGCTGCACCCTGTCCCCCTGAGTCCCCAGCATCTTCCATTCACACACTCAGAGAATTTGCTCTGCTGCTGCCCAGACCAGCAGCCCATGTGGCAGCTGGGCAACCCGAGCAAGGAGGTTTTTGCTCAGGGCTGCACCACTGTGGGAGGAGCTTGTGTACTTTGCCAGCAGTAATACACTCCAGCATCCTCAGCCTCCACCCTGCTGATTTTCAGTGTGAAATCTGTCCCTGACCCACTGCCACTGAACCTGTCTGGAACCCCAGTGTACCTGTTGGAAATCTGATATATTAGTCCCTGTGGGGACTGGCCTGGCTTGTGTACAACCCATCTCAAATAGGTTTTTCCATCACTGTGTAGGAGGCTCTGACTGGACTTGCAGGAGATGGAGACTGACTGTCCAGCTGTGATGGGCTCAGGGAGAGGAGTCTGGGACATCACAATATCCCCACTGCATCCTGAAATAATGACAGAGAAATGTAAGGTTATGTAGTCCTATTATGAGACATATTTGATTTGCCTTTTCTTTCTCTTTTCCAAAGGAATTTTTTTATTTTGATTTATACAACGAAAGTATCAATTTTTAATAGTACTTAAGTTTTCTAAGTTATGACAGCCTCTTTTTAATTCACTAGAGAATCCTCCTCTTTCTTTGTGACAACCTTGATCAGATCCAGGTTGCTTGATCTTTCTGTCTTCTATCTCATATTAATCAATCTCACCTGCCTCATCCTGAAGGACAAGACTTGCTTATCTCTCACGTGGACAGAGAACACATGCAAAGAGTGGGGGCCCCAGGGATCACTTCCCACCCCAATCTCCTCCCTCATTCCCTCTGTCCTCACCAGGGATCCAGAGCATCAGCAGTCCCAGGAGGTGAGCAGGGAGCCTCATTTTGAGATGTTGAACTGAGGAGTCCTGATGAGTGAAGGTCAGGTTAGAGCTGAGCTTTTATCTGGGACTTACAGGAAGGTCCTCCCCAGGGAGCAGCATGCAAATACCCTGGTGGGTGCTGGAGTGGAAAGAGTGAGGGAGGGTGGGGCCTGCATTGTGAGCCCAGGGATATGAAGTGTCTTCTATATTTGGAGCAAATACAATAAAGAAACAGCCCAGGCTTCCTGTGTTGTGGACAGGAGGCCCATCTTGGAAGCTTGGCTCTGTGGGGGGTCATGATATCCAGAGCCTGCCACCTTAATATAGTACAGACCCCAGAATGTGGAGTTGACCTCCACATCAGCCTCTGAGAGGGGATTGGCCACCCTGCTCTGAAGAAAACGGATGCCAACCAAGAATCTCATACCCAGCAAAACTTATCTTCAGATTTGAAGATGAAATAAAATCCTTCCATGATAAACAAAAGCTTAAAGAATTCACAAAGAGAAAGCCTGCCCTACAGAGTATTCTCAACACTATATTCGAAGAGGAAGAAATGAAAAACAACAATCTCAGTCTATATGGAGACAAATTACCCTAAAGAAAGAGTCAATCAAAGGAGAAACAAAGTTAAGCTAAAAAACCCAAAAAAGCTAAAATGGCAGAATATACAAGTCATATCTCAATAATAACCCTGAATGTAAATGGCTTAAACTCATCAATCAAAAGACATAGACCGACAGATTGGATTAAAAAGAAAGACCCAACAATATGCTGCCTTCAAGAGACTCATCTCAGAAAAACATGCCCACAGACTAAAGGTGAAAGGTTGGGAAAAATCATACCATGCACATGGACGGAGTAAAAAAGCAGGAGTTTCCATCCTCATTTCAGATAAAGCAGACTTCAAGCCAAAGTTAGTCAGAAGGGATAAAGAAGGACATTTCATACTGCTTAAAGGAAGCATCAACCAGCAAGACATGACAATCATAAATATTTATGCACCAAACAATGGTGCATCCACGTACGTCAATCAAACCCTTCTCAATTTCAGGAA
>JAJEJO010003132.1:0-38149 GCA_020662805.1 Glaucomys volans
TTTTTTCTCCCTAACTTTGGAACGTTCCCACCTGGGCACCTCCTCTCCTCACCCAACCAGGATCTTCTGGGTCTCCGTCCTGGCTGAGGATCCCGGCACACTAACAGTGTAGCCTATTGATTCCCAGGGCAGTGTCACCCATGCAAGACTGGGGCCAAGGTGCACGGCTTCCTTCCGGGCTTGCTCACTGGAATATGTCCTGTTAGGTTCCAGCCCAGAGATGGTCGGTCACAGCATGTTCCTGATCGATACCTCTGCTCCTTGGCTGCTAATCAATCATGCAAATGGGCTTTTCACAGAAAGACATTTGTGGTTGCAACCAACTGGAGGTCTTTCCATGGGCCAGAGATGACCCCACCCATGTGGTTGGCCCCTTCCTGTCCCAAGGCTGCTGCCAAGCTTCACGGTGCAGAAGACCGACTCCCGGGCCGTCCAGCCACAGTGTCAGACTAGCCTCCACTGCGAAGGAAACTCCGGAGCTCTGCACTTTGCCCAGCCAACTATTTTTTTTTATTTATTTATTTTTATTTTAGTTCATTGCACACAAATGTAGTACAACTATCGTTTTTCTGGTTGTGCACAAAGTAGAATCATACAATTTGCATATTCATACATATACATAGGGCATAGATGTTTGTCTCATTCTGTTATCTTTCCTTCCTCTCCCCTCACCCCTCATTTTCCTCTATACAATCCATCCCTTCTCCATTCTTCCTATGCCTCCCCCCACCCCCGCTATGTGTCATCAACCACTTATAAGAGAGATCATTTGGCCTTTGGTTTTTTTGGGATTGGCTTATTTCACTTAACATGATGTTCTCCAAGTCCATCCATTTACCTGCAAATGTCATCATTTTATTATTTTTTATGGCTAAATGATATTTCATTGTGTATATATAAAACATTTTCTTTATCCATTCCTCTGTTGAAGGGCACTTGGGTTGGTTCCATAGCTTAGCTATTGTGAGTTGAGCTGCTATAAACAGTGATGTGGCTGTGTCACTGTAGTGTGCTGATTTTAAGTCCTTTGGGTACAAACCAAGAAGTGTGATAGCAGGGTCAAATGGTGGATCCATTCTGAGTTTTTGAAGGAATCACCACACTGCTTTCCAGAGTGGCTGCACCAATTTGCAACCCCACCAGCAATGTATGAGTGTGCCCTTTTCCCCACATCCTCACCAACACCTGTTGTTGCCTGTGTTCTTGATAATAGATCTTCTCATTGGAGTGAAATGAAATCTTAAGGTGCTTTTGATTTGCATTTCTCTTATTACTTAGAGATGTTGAACATTTTTTCAGTTAACTGTTGATTGCTTGTAGATCTTCCTCTGTAAAGAGTCTGTTAATTTCCTTGGCCCATTTATTGATTGGGTTATTGGTGTTCTTGGTATAAAGATTTTTGAGTACTTGGTAGATTCTGGAGATTAGTGCTCTGTCTGAAGTGTGTGTGGCAAAGATTTTCTCCCACTCTGAAGGCTCTCTCTTCACATTGCTGATTGTTTCCTTTGCTGAGAAAAAGCTTTTTAGTTTGAGTCTATCGCAATCATTGATTCCTGCTTTTACTTCTTGAGCTTTGGGAGTCACCCAGCCAACTATTTTTAATAAACTCTATGTGCGCCATGTTGGCAATACTCCACAGCATTCTTGGAGGTGTTCTGTGGCCCTTCTAGAGAAATCCCCCCTCCATTGACCCCAGCCAGTTGGAAGTCTTGCAAAGGAATATTATCCCAGGTGTGCAGGTGGAATGTCCAAAGTGACAGAGACGAATGGAAGCACAGAGGGCTGGAGAAAGGAGTTGGTGCAGCCCTGCGGCTGGAGGATGGCTTTGTAAGATGTGCAGGACGTGGTGCAGGTTCAGGGCTGTGAGTTCCCTGCCACAGTCGGTCCCAAGAGCACAAAAGCAATTGCAAAGGACCTGGAAAAGTGCTCCTGGATGGATTGCTTGTTTCTTGGTAAATTTTTATTTGTTCTTTTTAGTTATACATGACAGTAGAGTGCATTTGGACATATCCTACATACATGGAGTATGACTTCCCATTCTTGTGGTTGTTCATGATGTGGAGTGTCACTGTTTGTGCATTTATATATGGACTTAGGAAAGTGACTTCCAGTTCCTTCCACTGTCTTTCCCTTTCCCATCTGCATCCCTTCCCTTCATTCCCCTTTGTCTCATCCAATGAATTTCTAATCTTTTCCACCTTATTGTGAATTAGTATCCACATATCAGAGAAAATGTTTGGCCTTTGGTTTTGTGGGATTGGTTTTTTTCACTTAGCATGATATTTTCTAGCTCTATCCATTTATCAGCAAATGCCATCATTTCATTCTTCTTTAAGGCTGAGAAATATTCCATTGTGTATATGTACCACATTTTCTTTATCCATTCATCTGTTGAAGGGCACCTAGGTTGGTTCCACAGTATAGCTATTGTGAATTGGGCTGCTATAAACACTGATGTGGCTGTGTCACTGTAGTGTGCTGATTTTAGTCCTTTGGGTATAAACCGAGGAGTGGGATGGCTGAGTCAAATGGTGGGTCTATTCCAAGTTTTCTGAGGAGTCTCCATACTGATAGTGGATGGTTTTCAGTAAGGCTGTTATTTAATAAGAACTGATGGCTTGCCCCAGTTTCTGTTGCTCCCTCACACATATTCACTGGGTTTCTTGTCTTTTTTTTTTTCTTCTTCTTTTTCCTTTCCACTTTATCTCATTGCAATTTATTAATTTTATCATCACAATTTTTCTTTGTTCCAAGAGTTCGCCTCACCTTCCTTCCACGTAAATTGTACTTCATACAGTGTCTTCAAAGATGTGCCTCCTCCAGTCCCACCTTTTCTGCCTGTACTTACTACCCAGTTAACCCCCATGAGCAGATTCATCCACTGATTAGGTTATACATCTCATAATCTGACCTTCTCTGTTCTGAAAATTCTTGCCTTGCCTCACACACGAGCTTTTAAGGGACACCACATATCTGAACCACACCAGGTAGGATGAATTTTATATCTAAAATTGTTGTTATGTGGAATTTTGGCAGAAGCTACATATTTTCATTTAAAAAAAAATACTGATTCACCTTCGGTAGCACTTCTCCCAGTTGGATGATTTCTTATAAGCTGAGAGTTAAGGGAAATGAGTGTGCATCAGCCAGGGATGAAAGAACTCCTTCTCAGAACTTCCAAATATGGACATTGAATTCTTTTCCCAGGTTGAGTGATCCTTGCCTATTAAGTCTCTGCCCCCAGGTTTACCAAGGCTCTGCACCAGCCACTGTGTTGGGGAAAGGCAGCTGAATTAAAAGCAGAGTCTTTCCAGAGTCCAAATTTGGTGAGAAGCCTTCTTCAAGCAGACTCAAAGTCTTCTCATTTTCTGTGCTCGGTAGATTCTTAGGATCCATGAGTCTTGGGCTCCTGGTAAGCAGGGCATCCTCACCCACCCCTGACCTGTGACCTAAAGATATTTGAGAAAATGAGTGAGGACCACATGCCTGAATTTCTCTTTCCAAGCAGAAACTCAGACTTAATGGATGCCCTTAAATCTTCCAGGCCACTGACTCTCATCATCAAGGAGGTTTGGAAACCCAAGTCTGTTTGAACTCTGAGTCTCCAGGTGTTTTGGTTCAGATATGAGACATTGGCTCATGTGAGACAAAGTAAGAATGTTTAGAGGTGAAATGATTGGGTCATGAGCAGTGTGACCTTCTCAGTGGATTAATCCACTAGAATGGACAAACTGGGTAGTGACTGTAGGCAGGTGGGGTGTGGCTGGAGGAGGTGGGTCACTGGGCACCTGCCTTTGGGGTTTCTATCTTGTCCCTGGTGAGCAGAGCTCTCTCTGCTTCCTGGTGCCATGTCCTGAGCTGCTCTCCTCCTCCATGCCCTTCCGCCATGATGTTCTGCCTCACCTTGGGCCAGAGCCATGGAGTCGGCCAACCATGGACTGAAGCTCTGAAACCATGAGCCTCAAATTAACTTTTCTTCCTCTAAGATGTTCTTCTCAGGTCTTTTGGTCACAGCAACACAAAAATATGACCAAAACACCAGAATTGGTTACTTTACCACAATGACTCATTTATTAAGTTAAGATGCAAAGCAAACTGAGGTTTGCTTGATTTAATGTTTGGGATCTGGAGACCATCAGATGCTAAGTGAAATCTTCCCAAAAAAGCTTGTTTATTTTGCTTTGTGTTTTGATCTGCAATAAAAGAGAAAGTTTGGGTGAAAGGCAGTAGCTTTAATCAACACAGAAGGTTTCCCTGATTAAAGATACTTTCATTACCAGAAAGACAAACTATCCTGTTGGTTTTGAAGGTCTTCTGTTAGTTCAAGGTAACAAGTTCTTCAATATCCCCTTCTGGGCCCCTGAGAAAATTGTAAGCATGGTGCTTAACATGCAAAAGTTATAGAGTAAAACAAAAAAAGGAAGTTCTTTTTCTCACATACTAGAACCCCATAAAACATGGTGCATATAACAACAGATAAAATGCAAAATGATAATTACTTAGTACAGGTATCTTTAAGGTAAAGAGAAAGTAGATGTTTGCACATAATCTCAGAGGGGGTTCTTATAAGTAATAGCTTTATATATAAAAGATTTAAATATAAGTCCATAAGTTTAGAAATACAAGTCGATATGTAAATATCAAAGATTTAAATATAAACCTATATTTAAATCTTTTATATTTAAATAAGTTTATTTAAATCTATTTAATTTTATTTAAATATAAAAGATTTAAATATAGGCTTATATTTAAATTGTGCTTAAATATAAAAAAAATCTTAAATATAAAAAATTTTAAATATATAAAATTTAAATATAAGGCCAAGATCTTTAAATATAAAATGTTGGCCAAGGAAAAGGGTTTAGCATGCTGGGGACTGTATCCTCAGAACCCATGAGAGTCTGCTGAACAGTGGGGACTTGGGCTACGGACATCCATGGTGCACTAGACTGGCTCACACGACCAGAAGTGGATGGTCCACAGTGGCCGTCTGCAGCTGGAGAGCTGGAGGAACCAGCAGCTGCCCAGTCCAAGAGGCAGAAGCCCCAGAACAAGAGGGATCAGCAGTGCTACCCTAGTCCCAGACCAAGGCTTCTGGAAACTCCCTGGAGAATCACTGGCAGAGTCCACTTTGGAAGAGTGAAGAAGCCAGAGTCTGATATCCTCAGACAATGGAAGCAGCCATCAAGAACCCGTTCAAGAAGAGCCGAGCTTGCTCTGCATCTGCTTCCTGTTCTTCCAGCTCTTATTCCGTCCTATTGGGTGGTGCTGCCCACCTTAGGGAGGGGCTCCACTCCAGGTGGCTATCCCACATGCCAATCATTCCTGGACACACCCTCATGGACACACCCAGAGGCCTCTTAATCATCTGCATCTCTCAATCCAATCAAGTTGACAATTCATGTTAACCATTACAGCTTCATTACTTCATGCTTTGGGACCATTTTCGTTAGAATAAGGATCACGTGAGCACAACACTTAGATGCTGGGATGGTCAAGCTCATTACCCAGGACAGCTGCTATGTCGTGGGTGGCCCGGTGCTGCATCCAGCATGGCTATTCTGGACAACAGACAGTTCCCCTCCTGGCAGAACAGAGCAGGACAAGACAAGACATCATTGCACTGCTCAGATTTGTATGCAATTTTCAAAACTTGAGTTGTAAACTTCTGGAATCGTCTTTGTAATATTTGCAGATGGAAGTTGACTGTGGATGACCAAAGCCATGAAATCGAAACTGCGGATAGGGTAAGTGCTCTGTTCAAGTTTGCCTGCTAGAACGGTTATTCTATTAACAGCGTGGAGAATGAATTAGTGAAAGAGGTGAGGACCAGTGTTTGCCTCGGGGAGCAGATAAGACATGGAGAGTCCTTTCTGCCAGGGTGAAAATGATTCATTGCATGCAAAATTTGGAAGGAAAAATATATGCGTGCATTGAGAAGGTCAAAATAACAGTACTTAGTCACCGATTGTACTTGGAGTGTAATGACTTGCAAAACCATTGAGAACCAGTTATCAGAAGATTAAAGTGTCACCTACTTTCTTCACGTGAGTCAAGAAAGGATCACAAGAGAGAGAGCATCTTTGATGAAGGAGTGGAGATGATGGAATGAGTTAGGTCCGGGATGTAATGAATTTGAGAGGTCAGGAACTGCCTGTCTGAGATGTGTGCTGCTGTGGGTGGTGAGCATCAGGACCAAGCAGGGAAGAGATCAGGTCGTCCACAACACCTGCACAAACCTGTACTGTCTATCTGCTTGTTCATCCCATGCTGGACCAGAAAGAGGAGGCTCATGTTTGCACCAAGACCAACAATGACTCTGGACGTGCTGGTGTCAGAAGTGGGTCCAGTGTGCGTGAGCCCCGGAGCGTCCATGCAGCTGCCTCCATTGCAAGCTTCTTATTTTTCCTCTTTGCATATTGGTGGTGCTCTTATTTTGAATTTGAGCCAATTTTAGCCAGGCCTATTGGGGTCTTGTGGGAACAAATATGCTGTGTGGCTCACGTGGTTTAGGTTTATCTTTCTTTTTGCAAAACATAATGATTAAAATAACATAAAATGAGTACTAAAACAATCACACCGGGACTACTTTTAATCAGTTTCATAATGTGTTACAAAAGTCAAAGCAAAACAAATATTCAGGCAGGCTCTAACTTGACCAGAGCTAAACTCAGAATCCATTTAGTGAAAGCTCTCTACATAGATATAACTCATCAGTTAACCTGCGTGAAAGGCCACCATCTGCATCCTGCAGACTCCTGGCCTCAGCTTGGAGACTCTTTCCTTCCTGCCTTCCCATCGAGAGTCTCTCTTCCCTTGACAGGCCACCACCGTCTGTCAGTAGAGGGTCATTTCCACTGCATTGGCCCTTGGACACTCTTCCCTGCTGATTCACACTGCCCCCTGCGAGGACTTACTCTGAATATGGAAGTCATGCAGGTGACGGTACATCTCATGGACAACCCGACATCCTAAATCACTCTTCCATTGACCATAATGGACAACCCAACATCCTAAATCACTCTTCCATTGACCATAATGGACAACCCAACATCCTAAATCACCCAACCTTCAAGGACAGCCCAACATCCTAAATCACTCTTCCATTGACCATAATCCACATTGTGTAATTGACACAGACTCTCCTCCTTTGCAGAAATGGAGTTTATTTAAGTCTTAGAATTTAGACCATGAGGGACTTCCAAAATCATTGTCCTGCTTACTTATAAGCAATGATGATGGAAAGTCCTGCTCACAAGGACTTGCAGATTATAAGGTGATCATGCAGAAATCAAGGCACAAGCCCTGGTTATGCCGTTCATTATAGTAGTGACGTTAATTATAGCAATTAATAATGATTAGACATTATTAGCATATTATTAATTAATAATAGGTAGCTGTTAGCACTGGGGCTAGGTGACTTATGTATTTCTGTTTTCATAACATGCACCCTGTCTTTTAATGAGCATATACATTCATCATCAAGGATCATATGAACTATCTTAAAGCAGCAAATAAAACCACATTCCTAATTGTTAATATTCCTTTAGTTGTTCAGATAAAATACATTTTAAAAACCTGCTCTAAGAACAGAAGACCCACCAGGCATAGTGGAACACACCTGTAATCCCAGTGGCTCGGGAGGCTGAGGCAGGAGGATCGCGAGTTCAGAGCCAGCCTCAGCAAATCGAGGCCCTAAGCAACTCAGTGGGACCCTGTCTCTAAATAAAATGCAAAATAGGGCTGGGGATGTGACTCAGGGGTCGAGTGTCCCTGAGTTCCATTCTTAGTACCACCCAAAAAATGAATGGGCACTCAGTTGTGATTCTCCATAGAAAAAGCATGATAATTAAAGTTTCTTTTCTCCCTGTTCTTCTTTTACCTTCCTCAGAAGAAAACAAATTCAATGCATCGATGAAGCATGACATCATGCTAAATTAATGTTATGATTAGGGAATTTTAGTCCCAATGAGGAATTGAAGCAGGACCATTGGATGGAGGCTTTAATAGTCCAGAGCAGTTCATGAACCTTCCCTGAGAAAAGACACTGTCCTAGGCTCCGTCAGGGACAGTGAACTTGCGTACGGAATTTCTAGCATGACACATTTCAAATTGAAGAAAGTCAGAATCTTCCCTTCGAAAAAATTAATCATGCTCATCTTGGCATGGTGCGAACAACATTTTTTAAAAGGCTTAAAATAGACAATTTTTTTCTCCCTCTACTAAACATAAAGTTGATTATCTTCCAAGTTCTGTTGGACATTTCCTAAAAAGGATCATTTAAAAAGTAGAATATCAAGCTGGGTTCAGTGACACACACCTGTAATCCCAGGGACTCAGGAGGCCGAGGCAGGAGGACTGCAAGTTCAAGTCCAGCCTCAGCAACTTAGCGAGATCCTGTCTCAAAATAAAATGTAAAAAGGGCGAGGTATGTGGCTCAGTGGTCAAGCACCCCTGGGTTCAATCCCTAGGACCTAATAATTGAGAAATAAAAAATTAAATATCAAGAACAAAAGGAAAATGTAAATCATTTCCTCTTCAAGTAGCTTATAAAGTTGTCTTATGACCCTTTTAAGTGATATATTTGCTCTGTTTTTAATTAGCAGAGGGATGAAATATCACCTTTTTTACTGAAAATGAAACTAGTTTTTGTTTTCACCATTATCAAATCTCTATTAAGAAAGGATAGAGTAAAAAAATTGTGAAGAGCAGAAATAAAAGATAAAAGAAAAATAACAAAGTATTTTTGTCCCGGCAATAAATGTAAATGAGATAAATTTCTCCACTTATTAAAAACAAAGGATTCCCACATTTGTGTAGACACACACACACACACACACCTTCCCATGAAAGTCCCATGTAAGAAGCAGCAGTCAGGAAAGCAGAAATATATGAAAACTACTCTTTTTATGAAATGTGCTGGAGTTAGAGAGAAAGATCTCGAGACTTCACTGAGAGACAGGAGATAAGTGGAAAGGCAGCCCTCTGCTCTTGGGAGGGACAGTGTGGTGACCTCCAGAGGTGTGTGCTTTCTGGTTAAGGATGAAATGTCAGAGACCCTGAGTCACTAACAGTTTCCATGCATCCTTGCAGAGGGGCTCAAAATGAATACGGACCCTCCAGAATGCATTCCCTTTCAGATTCTTGTTGAGGAATTCAGCTCCGAAGACGACAAGATGGAGAGTTGGGCCTCCTTTTTCTTTTGGTAGACGCAGGGTCTCTGGTCTAATGCCCAGGCCTTGATCCACTTTGAGTGGAGCTTTGAGCAGGGCGAGAGATAGGGGTCTAATTTCATTGTGCTACGTGTGGATTTCCAGTTTTCCCAGCTCCTCTTGTGGAAGAGGCTGTCTTTTCTCCAATGTTTGTTTGTGGTGCCTTGATACCTGTGTTTATCTGGGTTTGTCTCTGAGTCTTCTGCTGTGTACCTTTGGTCCTCATGTGTGTTTGGGGGCCAATGCATTTGCCGTTAAATGGATGGAACTGGAGATCATCCCGCTAAGTGAAATAAGCCAATCTTCAAACACCAAGGGCTGATGTTCTCTCTGATAGGTGGATGCTACACACAGTAAGCAGAAGTAGGGAAACAGAATGGAAGTTCACTGGGTTAGACAAAGGGGAATGAAGGGAAGGAGGGGGTGGGAATAGGAAAGACAGTGGAAAGAACTGGACATCACTTTCCTAAATTCATATATGAATACATGACAGTGAAATTCCACATCATGTGAAACCACAAGAATGGGAAGTTACACTCCAGGTATGTATAATGTGTCAAAATGCACTCTACTATCATGTATCTCTAAAAAGAACAAATTTTAAAAAAAAGACTGCATTAGCTAATTCTAGGGTGCAGTCACTTTGGAGAAAGCTTTATAGTTTATTTCCACTGAATCTATTTCATTTCTTCATAATGTCAGATCTTAAAGAACTCACCAGTTATTAATAGGAAAAAAAAGTACCAAATTCTCCCAACTGATTTTTCAGGTCAGCGTTCTATTCCAATCTCTCCTGATGGATCCAGTGGTTGAGGGAAAGGAACCCTAGCTTCTTTTCACCTGTTCCCTACATAGCAGCCTTTCCCACATTTCCTGCATTATTTAATTCCCCCGATCATCTCACGAGTTAGAAGTACTTATTCTCATTTTTCTATACGTGGAAAAAATATGGAGGTTGAATTAAAATAAATTTAATTAAGATAAATTAAACTTGGAATCAAGCAGTAATTTTACTTGCTTTAAATGATCACTCCCCTGCCAGGAAAGGATGCAGAAATTCAGCTTTGGACAGAAGCATGTTGGACAGTACTGATCTCTTGTTCCTAAGTCTGTGAGATTTTCACACACTAGGTTAGGTGGGAGGCCCTGACGGCAGAGCCTGGGATGAGAAGCCCCTGGAGGTAGGTGATGGTGTTGTCCCAGGAGAAGAGAGACAAGGGGCGCACAGGACAGGATGCGTGACCTGGGCTCGGCAGCAGAATAGCTCAGCCGTCCATGGGGTGCTCCGGGCACCCACGACTGCCCTGTCCGAAGGTCACAGAGGTGCAGCTGTCACCTCTCAGCCACCTCCCAGCAGCTGGGAAACGGGCCCTGAAGGAGGCTGTTCTTATGCACCGGTGGGACTCGAGCAAAACCGCAGTGAGGTGCCTTGTTGTGATTGGCAGCCCATTTACCAGCTTGATGCATTCAGCTGAAGCCACAGTGCCAAGCCGATTTTAATCACATTAGCAGGTCTGCCAATTGAACCCCCAGATCTCTCTCGAGTCACCATGATGAGTGTTTGGGACATGTCAGTTAATCAGATCACATCTTTCTACAATATTTGTATGCATCAAAGCATCACAGCGTACACGGTAAATACACACAGGTATTGTCAGCCAAAGACTCATTCACTATGTTAGAAAGGTAAATATAACATTTAATTTTCAAGAATTATAAGCCAGGTGTTGTGGCACACACCTATCCTTCTGAGCTACTGGGGAGGCTGAGGAAGGAGGATTGCTTGAGTCAGTGGTTGGAGGCCAGCCTGGCCAACATAGCCAGATCCTGTATCTTGAAAAAAAAAAAATAGGAGAGAAATTGAAGACATGGTTATGCATTGAAATGAGATGTTTATAATAGTCTTTAAAAAGTAAATATATGTGAAACAAAGAGTAAAAAAATAACCCCTTCCAAAAATTACTGTAAAATATTATTTGGTCCTGAATGAAATTAAGAGAGAGAAGTATTTTATATCGTAAAACATGAGGAAATGACATACTGTACTCAAATTAAGATTTTACTTGCATTTTAAAATAAAAGTAAAAAATACACTATCAGGTGATATATATATGTGTAGATATATATATTTATATACTATTTCAGAGACATTGTAATATCTGGGAGCACCAAATAGAAGAAAAGATGAAGAAAAAGATAAGGATTTTGCAAATATTTTCAAGGAAGCCATTAAAAAATAAAAATACACTAATACATTCTGCTTAAAGTAATACAAAGGTACCTTGTGCAGGTATTGTTTTGTGGGTTTTTTTCCTGGTGAGCTTTGTGTGGTGATAGGTGAAGTGATGGCTACACAGAAATGTGAGACAGGAAAGAGAGAAAGCAGCACATGCATTTGAGATATTTCCCTGTTCATCTCTGACCATGGTCAGAGATGCTCGCCCTGTAGTTTTGGGGCTGTGGAGAGGAAAACCATCATGGAGGGATGTGGGTGGTGGAGCCAAACTGTTACCTCATAGTGGCCAGGAAACTGAGGGAAAGGAGCAAGTATCCAATGGCATCTTCAAGGCCCCACCTCCAATGACCTAGTCTCCTTCCACCAGGCCCCACCCACAGTGACCTAATCTCCTTCCACCAGGCCCTGCTCCCAATGACCTAGCCTCCTTCCACCAGGCCCCACCCACAATGACCTAACTCCTTCCACCAGGCCCCACCCACAATGACCTAATCTCCTTCCACCAGGCCCTGCTCCCAATGACCTAACTCCTTCCACCAGGCCCCACCCACAATGACCTAACTCCTTCCACCAGGCCCTGCTCCCAATGACCTGGCCTCCTTCCAACAGGCCCCACCCACAATGACCTAGCCTCCTTCCTCCAGGCTCCATGCCCAATGACCTAGCCTCCTTCCACCAGGCCCCACCCACAATGACCTAACTCCTTCCACCAGGCCCCACCCACAATGACCTAATCTCCTTCCACCAGGCCCTGCCCCCAATGACCTAGGCTCCTTCCACCAGGCCCCACCTTCCCAATGGCCCACCACTTCCCCGTAACACCAAGACTCCAACATGTCAGGTTTTGGGGGACTCTTACACAAACCACACTCTAAGCCCAGATGGAAAAGAAAACACATTGAAATAAAAATAGGAAAACGTTACGGAGTGCTTCACTCCTCCTCCTGTCTCCTCCATGCTCGGTCAACCTCATCTCCTCCACTACACGTAACTTCTTTTATTAGTTTCTTGCAAATATAAACAGGCACTTCCCTCCTTCCATGTCCCTATGTGAAGGTCAGACACTTGCGGTGCAGATGCATGCTGTTGACAGCGTGGCTTGCCCCAGTTGGTGCAGCCGTCCCTGCCAAGAGATACTGGAGTTGCTTCCAATTATTGACAAGCTTAGGTATACGTGGGCACCCTCTTGTCACTGGAGGAGGGTCCGCGGCATTCCCCAAGAAGGGAACTACGAGTCACTGAGGTTCTTGACAAATATCAAGGCAAGAAACTTAAAGATGGCAGAGGCAGAAGCAGAGACCTATTTAGGAAAATAAGGATCACGCGCCTGAAAGAGAATTGGAAGTGCAGGCTCTCTGCAGAGGGCAGAGCAACCCTTTGGTGCAGCGGGTTCATATTTATATGGGGACAGTGGCCAGGGGTTGGGCGGGAAGTGGGGTCCGGTGGAGTTAGGCCCATCCCCTTGCACAGAGCCTTGCAAAAGCCAAAGGAGATGGCCGGATTTCTCGCTTTGCAGTCAATGATTTCTGGCAATGCTTCTGCTTGCAGCAGATCACGGGCATTTCTCCATCCCCGCGGTCCATGGACACGTCTCTTTTGAGACCCAAGTTCTTTCTTTCTTTTTTTTCCCCGTGTGTCTCCCAATTGCTTTCTCGCTATCGACTACAAGAAATCAAACGTTGGTAGTAGCTGGTCAGCTGTGTCTCTGGAATATAAGGGATCCGTCTGCGTGGCCTGGGGCAGCTTTATGCTCTGGACACACGTAAGGGCCCTTATGCGAGGCGTGAATATCATCGCTGAACCCGCTACGGTACTTCAGCACGTGTCCACTCTCCCCCAACCGCAGAAATGGCTGGAGAACGAAAACGCAAATAAAGCCCAGCTCATCCGTCAAGTGTGACTCTGAGCTTGTTATTAATAAATGCCTTTGATGGTTTTTAAATCCGTGCCAGTTGTTTAGAAACGATGGGGTCTGTGTTGGTTCCCGGGCAAAGTGTGCCTTGCGGACAGTTCAGACGTTTCTCTCACTCTTATTTTTACACACGCGTGTGTTGAACGAGTTCACACACACGTCAATCCAGCTGAACCGAATTTGGAAGCCCAGAGCATCCACACTGCATGCTTGGTGTTCAAGTCTTGAGTCACGCACTTGGACCCCATGGCCAGTTGTGAGATCTGAGAGGAGAGGAGGAGTCCTGGATGGACAGTCCTACCTGGACCCCCCAGGACGGGTGTGCATGCGTGTGCAATGCATGCTGGGCCCCTTGGATCTCTGCACGCCCCACGTTCTTAGTCAGTCAGTGTCGGAAGTCACCATCGCTTGGAAGAACACAGCGCTGTGTGCAGATCAGGGAAGATGGTCATGACCATCCATCAAATCTGACTTGAAATGGAGTTATGAGGTTAAAAACCTACCCACGCCCACCTGAGACAAGACTGGATTTAGGAGCCCTAAGTTTGGAGAAGGAAGACTCCGGAGCATGAGCTTTGTCCAAAATGAGTGGATGCTCTGTGGGAGCCACGGGTACACCCTGGGAAGGGCCAGACTCACCCAGACTCAAGCAAAGAGCAGCTGCAAGGTAGGCTCG
This sequence comes from Glaucomys volans, assembly GCA_020662805.1. Classification (NCBI taxonomy): domain Eukaryota; kingdom Metazoa; phylum Chordata; class Mammalia; order Rodentia; family Sciuridae; genus Glaucomys; species Glaucomys volans. The sequence goes on from JAJEJO010003132.1 coordinate 14,037, forward strand.
CTGAATCCGTATTTGTCTGCTCGCCAAAATAAATAATATCGGATAAAAATGACTTGCTGTTCCAGTTCTTTTCTAGTTGCCTCCAGTTGTCTACACCCGAGGTCAAACGGCAGACGTGTTCACCAGTGTGCTGGATCGGGCCAGATGCTGCCCCGGAATCATGCAAGAGCCCCAGGAGCTTTTAAGAGCAGATGGAACGGCAGGCCCAGGTTCGATGGCTCATTCTCCGTCATCTCTGTGATTTTAGGAAAAGTTTCCGAGTTCAGGGGAGCCAGAAATGACACCGTTATTGTGCGTCTATGGCATTCCTTTGGTTCCCTGGAGCCTGAAGTCCCTCATCTCTACAGTGAGCTCACGTGGGCTTTCGAATAAGCAAATCACACCTTGAAAAACTCAGACACCCAGCGCAAGCATTTGCTCTTCAGCCTCAATGCCCGGGTGCCTCAGAAGATCACAATGAATTATGTTTTCCCCTGGTGTCCTTTTATTCATTACTTCTAATGGAGGACTTTTTTTCCTCTTCAAAATGTATCTGAGGCAGGCCAGGTGAAGTGGCACATGCCTGCAATCCCAGCAGCTCGGGAGGCTGAGGCAGGACGATCGAGAGTTGGAGGCCAGCCTCAGCAAAAGTGAGGTGCTAAGCACCTGAGTGAGACCGTGTCCCTAAATAAAATACACAATAGGGCTGGGGATGTGGCTCAGGGATCGAGTGCCCCTGAGTTCAATACCCAGTACCAAAAGAAAAAAAAAGCTAAAATAAATATATCTGAGGCATTATCAAAGACACACAGAGGGGTAGAAAACCTGCAGATGGAGCAGAAAATCTGAGATTTGTCACGGCTTCCTTTTAGTCGTAAGTGACAGCAAAATCCACTTTGGTCTGATTATGCAAACATGGAATTGTGGAGATGGTCAGGGAGGAGAAGGGATTTGCCCAGGAGAAGGGCGAGTCGGAGGGACCGCTGCACCCTGGCAATCCCAGGGAGCAGGGGAGCCCTGGGTGGGACTGGAGGCCAAGTTCTGCAGCCCAGAAGGGACCCCATCCAGGCCCCCCTCTCCGTGGTTGGGCCGTCCTTCTGCAGGGCCAGGGTGACGCTCCAATTCCCCATCTGCCTGCACTGACCTTCTGGAATTCATCCCTGAATGGGCTGCAAGAATCCGTTCTGGAATTCATGTTCGCAGATTCAGTATTGCTGATATTTCAGTGAAAATGTCACCTTGAAAAACAAAAAAAGGAAAGCTGTTTAGGAAAAGCTGAGATTTTTGGTGGCCGGTTGTGTTTCTCTACTGAGCACTAGCGTCACCGCTGGTTGGTGAGGACCTTGCGAGGCCATCGGAGGCCACCCGGGCAGGTTGTGCCCACGCGGCTGGGCACGCACATGGGAGTGAAGCTGGCCCTCGTGCACTCTTGCTCCGCGCTTGTTATGTAGTGTGCGCGCTCTATGACGCATGCCGTGTCCTTAGAGAGCCGCAGTTTGCTCTGGTGAACAAGCAGAAGGCTTCAGTAATTTGGCCTGATCCCTCCATGGCAGAGCCGTCCTTTTTAATTTTCCTCCAGATCAAGCACCCAGTGAACAAGGAATGCAGCCAGACCTGGACACAGAGAAAGACGGCAGCGCCTCACGCAGACGTGCAACGTCGAGCTGCCCGAGGTACTGAGGAGCACGTTCCGGGGGTCCACCAGGGACCAGGCTGTTGCAGAAGCTCAGGGAGTCACAGCACAGGGTGGGCGTGTGTGTGCTTCACGTGGACCTGGGCACAGCTCAGTCCACGTGGCTGAGGGCCGGGAGGGGCCGCGGGAACCAGGGGGTGGTGGGCTGGGGCTGGATAGAGCTTCGCCAAGCCAGGGCTGCTCTCTACAGGGACACTTGGCACCTACTAGAAGAAAAAGCAGGTCCAGATCTTCACCATGAGGGCTTAGGACCTGACTTCTTCACCAAGACCCCTAAGGCACAGGAAGTAAAAATCAAGAATCAGTAAATGGGAGGGGCTCAGACTAAAAGCTTCTTCGCAGCAAAGGAAACAATCAAGAACAAGAAGAGAGAGCCTACAGCGTGGGAGAAGGTCTTTACCACATGCACCTCAGATAGAGCACTGATCTCCAGGATCTATGAAGAACTCAAAAATCTTAACACTAGAAAAACAGATAATCCAATCAATAAATGGGCTAAGGAACTGATATACAATCAATCAACAAATATATGAAAAAAGGTTCAACATCTCTAGCAATTAGAGAAATGCAAATCAAAACTACTCTAAGATTTCATCTCACTCCAGTCGGAATGGCAATCATCAAGAACACAAGCAACAGAAACTGTGTTATATATACACAATGGAATATTACTCAGCCATAAAGAAGAATAAAATTATGGCATTTGTAGGTAAATGGATGATGTTGGAGACTGTTATGCTAAGTGAGATCAGCCAATCCCAAAAATCCAAAGGCCGGATGGTCTCTCTGATAAATGAATGATGATGCATAATGCAGGGGGGAAGGGTGGCAAGAATGGAGGAAGGATAGATAGCATAGAGGGAAGGGAGGGGTGGGGTCAGGGTGGGAGGGTAAGAATAATCACAGAGTGTGTGACAGATACCATTTCCCTGTGTACATGTATGAACGCAAGAATTGTGTGACTCTACTTTGTGTACAACCAGAGAAACAATAGCTGTACTCCATTTGTGTTCAGTGAATCAATAAGTAAATAAAAAAAAACAAAAAAAAAAGAATACAAGCAACAATAAGTGTTGGCGAGGATGTGGGGGAAAAGGTCCACTCATCCATTGCTGGTGGGGATGCAAAATGGTGCAGCCACTCTGGAAAGCAGGATGAAGACTCCTCAGAAAACTTGGAATGGACCCACCATCTGACCCAGCTATCCCTCTCCTCGGTTTATACCCAAAGGACTTAAAATCAGCACACTACAGTGACACAGCCACATCAGTGTTTATAGCAACTCAACTCACAATAGCTAAACTATGGAACCAACCTAGGTGCCCTTCAACAGATGAATGGATAAAGAAAATGTGGTACACATACACAATGGAATATTACTCAGCCTTATCTTTAAGAATGAAATTATGACATTTGCAGGTAAATGGATGGAGCTGGAGAATATCATGCTAAGTGAAATAAGCCAATCCCAAAAAAAACCAAAGGCCAAATGTTTTCTGTTATATGCAGATGCTAAAGGAGGGTTAGGGAAAAATAATAGGAGTACTTTGGATTAGACTAAGGGAAATGAAGGGAAGGGAGGGGGACGGGAATAGGGAAGAGAGTAGAAGGAATAGGACATGAGTACCCTATATGCACATGTGACTACATGACCCAGCACTGGTCTTTTTGTTCTCCAAGCCCAACACGGTTATACCTGCGTCTGAGTGAGACTGGCGGTGCCTGACCTCCTGCCCTTGACCCAGGGGCTTGGCTTCCGTACAGGACCACAATTCAGGACCCCACTCCACAGACCACCAGGTCTGCCCGGTGCACAGGGGACCCTCATTCTGAGTTGTCTGAGCAAGTGCGTGAAATCTGGTTTAACCATCAGGGGGACTCGTTGTACTTGGCTGGAGCCCAGAAAGGATGTCAGGGACAGCAGTCACGCTGGCCATTGAAAGCACACGGAGACAGACAGATCGGGGGCAGAGAAGTGAAGCAAAGGAAGAGGAAAGCCGTCCTTAGAGTCATGAGCAGCGGGCCAGGAGCGGGCATTGATCAGAAATGGAAAGAGGAGAAACAGAGGGAGGAGAGTGGGCAGGGAGGGACAGGAGGGACAGAGAGCCAGCCGCGTCCTGTCTGTTACAGCGTGTGGCTCCAAGGGTCCTCACTGACCGACCGTCAGAGCTGCTGGTCTCTCGCTGTGCCCAGGGCCTCAGTTAAAGCTCACTGGACACACGTGTGTGTGGGGGACCATCATGCAGGTGAAGCTCGGGACCACCCGAGGTTGCAGGGGCTGGGCTGCGGGGCAGTGGTGGAGCGCTGGCCTCCAGGTGGGAGGCACTGGGTTCTGTCCTCAGCACCCCGTGAAGTGAATAAATGAAGGCACTGTGTCCTCCACAACTGCAAATTAAAACAATGAAGTGTCAGGCATCCCTGGACCAGGGAGGGCTACCCTATGCCCTTCCCTCCTTACCTACCTACCCGCCTGCCAGTCTTCTCCTTCCTCCTCCTCCTCCTGTTCCTCCTCCTGCTCCTCCCCCTCCTCCTCCTCCTTCTCCTCCTCTTCTCCTCCTCTCTCCTGCTCCTCCTCCTCTCTTCCTCCTCCTTCCTCTCACCATTCTCCTCCTCCTCCCCTCCCTCTAACACTTCTCCTCCTCTCATCCAACCTTCCTCCTTCTACTCCTCCTCCACTTCCTCCTCCTCTTCCTCCTCCTCCTCTCCTCCTCCTCCTCCCTCTCACCCTCCTCGTCCGCCTCCTCTTGCTTCCTTCCTTTTCTCGTGCACCACCTACCACCACCTGGAATACAGAACACAATGTGTATAAAGATTTGCGGAATGAATGGATAAATAGGAGAAGGCCAGGACTCCCCGCCTCTGCACCCTCCCGCACACCAAGATGAGGGGTGGGAAGGACCTTCCCTGTTGTTTTTTCCTTCTGCAGCCACGAATTGGGCAGGAGGGTTAGAATTCCACGCCTAAGCAAATGTCCACGTGGGAAGTGTCCCAGATGCCTGGGGTCCCAGTAGACTTGGGGGTGGACCCAGGCGTCCTCGCCAGGAGCAATCCGTCTCCATCCTGGGCCGACTCCCAGGGGCAACCTGCCCAGCCGCTTGCCAGCCAATGGCCTGGAGTCCTTGTCCCCCTGCTCCCCCTCCTCCTCCTCCTGCTCCAGGTCCTCCTTGCTCAGTCTCCTGGGCTTCCAGCCCCAGCAATGCCTGCACCCCCTGTGTCTGCGGCACCCCCTTCCTGCTGAGCTCCCAGCCGGAAGGCTTTCTCCTTAGGGTCCTGCACCAACTCCCCGGCCTGCAGGGGTGGAGGGGGGTCTTCTCTCTCTAACTGTGTGGAGCAGGTTGTCTGGACTCCTACTTGTTCTGTGTCACCTTGGATCAATCCGCTGCCCACACCCCGTCCCCAGAGCAGCTCCCCCTATTCTCCAGGGCTTTCCTCTGGGTTCCTCCACCCCAGGCTGTCCTGGGCTCCCTGAGTCAGGACTCAGCCCTGGAGCTGGTGCAGGGGGCCCTTGGGGGCAGCTGCGGCTCTTGGCTCTGAGCTCAGTCCTGCCACCTCGAGAGCACCCCAGGGCTGGCCGCGGCTTGGGTCAGTGTCCTGGTCTGGGCTGGTTCCAGCTTGAGCCCTGGGCCCCCATCAGCAAGAGCAGACCCCTGTCAGGACGTCTCGGAGACCAAGTCCCAACCAGGGAACTCACAGGCAGCAGCTGGGACGGAGTGACTGGCGGACTCTTCTCACTGGAAGGTAGAAGGTCAGGAGCGATGGAAGCCGTTCGCCCATCCTACGCTGGTGTGTAGCCAGGGCCGAGGCTGGGCTCTAGCTTTCTGGGCGTCAAAGGGGGATTATTTAAACAGGTCGTAAGTACAGAATGGGGCACAGCCACAGCTCAGGATAAGAAGGAGGAAGCCCTGCTCAGGGACCCAGGAGCGCATTTCTGGGCGAGCTTAACCGCGGCGTGGGGAGCATTCCGTGTCCCGAGGCATCAGAGCCCTGGATCCACTCTGTTCCAAGCAAGGGGAGAAACCTTGTGGCTGGGCCAATGGAGGGTGAGTGAGGGAAGAGGAACCAGATTAAATATCATAAAACACATATTTGCAAGACTCACTCAGTCACCGTGGATGATATTCAGTTTTGCTTTATTCGTGTTGGTGCACCCCTGGACTCTTTGGTTGCAACAAGCACGTCTGCTCAAAAGCGTTCCCTCCTGTCTGACTTTTTTTTTCAATGAGAGAGTGGAACAGCTGATTTTGAATATTCCTTTCCCCCATAAAATGGTGCAGTCCCGTGCAAAGACTCCGCCCTCCGCAGAGCCCAGGAAAGGAGCGCACAGCCATTGATTTTCTGAACCCACTGAGTCCGCTGGCTGTCAGGCAGTGAAGCCAGACAGCTGCCTGGGACTCTCCCAGCAAGCCAGGAGGTGGTGCGTCTGAAGTCAGGACAACTCAGCGGCACTTGCTTAGAACAGAAGTAATTTGCTTTGAGTTAGTTTGACAATGGATAGAGATGACAGTCGGAAGATAGGTAGATGGATGATAGATATAGATGGAGCAGATTGATAGGTAGACATCTAAGATGGATAGATAGATAGATACATAAATAGATGATAGGATAGATGGATGGATGGATAGATAGATAGATAGATAGATAGATAGATAGATAGATAGGGTGGATGGATGGATGGATGGATAGATAGATAGATAGATAGATAGATAGATAGATAGATAGATAGATAGATAGACAGATAGAGTGGATAGATGAATGGATGGATGGATGGATGGATGGATGATAGATAGAAGATAGATAGATAGATAGATAGATAGATAGATAGATAGATAGACATAGAGATGGATGGATGGATGGATGGATGAATAGGTAGATAGATGATAGATAGATAGATAGATAGATAGATAATAGACATAGAGATAGATGAATGGATGGATGGATGGATGGATGGATGGATGGATGGATGGATAGACAGATAATGGGGTGGATAGATGGATGAATGGATGGATGGATGGATGGATGGATAGATAGATAGATGATTGATAGATAGATAGATAGATAGATAGATAGATAGATAGATAGATGATAGAATGGATGGATAGATACGATAGATGGATGGATAGATAGATTAGATGGATAGGTAGATTGGTGTGTGAGTATTTATATATGCAGGTTTACATATAAAATTCTTGAAAAGGCAGGAAGTTCATTCCTGTCCTCTTATTTCCCTTTACATGAATAAGTCTTTGATGTATCATGATCTGGTCTTCTGTAACACCAACACTGTGCACCATGCAAATTCACCATGACTGAGGTCCCAGGAACCAGACAACCCGAGGGCTCTCATTTTCCCCCAATATCTCAAAGCCCGCCAGTGGCTCCTCCCTGTCGGCTTAGACATGGTGCCAGTTCTGATATTACCGTCTTCTACATGCCTGAGGTTACGTTGGTGAATTTAAAATTTCATACTTAAAGAAGTTCCCAGCCTTTAAGCAGCTACGATGTTGAAAACCGCAACCCTTCACACCTCCACGTATAATCTGCCCATCTGCCAAGTACTGCAGACAAAGTCCATGGCGTGCAGCAGGTAACTGCACTGACCTCACCTCAGCTGAATTATTTCTGTGAATTAGTCATTCGGTCACCCATCGGAGTGGGGACGCAGAAGGGAACCTGCCAGCTTCCCGGGGGGCATTCGTGCTACATAGATGGGGCAGAACATGCGTGGCCTTCCCTTCCAGAAACCATGCTTCCTGTGCGGGCAAGTTAGAGCATTGAGCTCATGGGCACAGGATCAGTCAGGGTTGCTAAATCACAGCTTATTTTTCTGGGAAATCATGCCTTGGGCCATCCAGGGTGCAGTCCCTTGGTCATCTAAGCCTCCAACCTTGAAGAGTAGGAAAGATGCGGATGCATCCCAAGGCGTGAAATCCCTTACATTGAAGAGAGCACAGATGCTCTGGCAGTAGAAGGGTCTGGATGGTAGCAAAGATCTTCATGATGAATTCTGCGTAATGGGAATGTGAACCCAGGCATGAAACTGAACTCGATCCTGAGGACTGGTAGGGAAGTACCTTCTGGGAGACTTTAATTCAGGCCACACTCCAATAAAGACCCTCAGCTCTGACTTCAGACACTTTCATCAACCCCTGGAGGAGGAGCGCTGGATTATCAGCCAGGAAATCGGGATTCCAGTAGTGGCTGAGCCCCCGGGAAAACAGGGGACCCCCCTGGAACTCAGGTTGAGCATCAGTGGAAGGCGTCATCTGCTGCGGTGTTGGCCCACACCCACTGATGCCTGTTCTACAGTTTTGAGCTTCCCAGGCCAATCCTCTTTCCACAGAAGTGTCCCCTCCTCAGAGAAGGCTCTCTGGACTCCAGGACTCATGACCCCTTGGTGTCCTCCATATAACAACTTTCATATCCAGAGGTAGCTAAGGGACACACACCCATCCATGCCTGATACCCACAGACACCTAAAAGGTGCTGAATGAAAGAATCCGAGCTGAGGGTGCACTTGCCTTTATATAGGACACCAGATTCAGGTCCTAATGGAGGACAGAGGGCTTCCCTGTCACCCCAGAGCCTCTGCCTTTGGGGAAGATGGAGCGGGACCTGACATCACTACAAGAACAAGCCAGATTTGGGAACTGGGCTTTGCAGCCCTAGTCTTGGTGTGTAATGATGGTACACCTTGAGTGAGCTTCATCCAGGACCAGAGCAGACCAGAACTTCCAGGATCTTAACAGCATGTCTGTCTGAACCAGGGCTCAGTTGCTTCCCATGAGTAGAAGCTTTCCACTCCACCATCTTCAGCTCTGGGTTTTCATTGGTGCAGAAGGACGCTATGGAGACATTGAGGACACATCTCCAGGTTAGGGTCTTGCTGCTCCAAGTGTGGTCCCAGGCCAGCTGCGTTGGCAGCTCCCACAATCCTATTACAAATGCAGAGCCAGAGACTTTGCCCAGACTGACTGAGTCAGCATTGACGTGCCAACACCATCCCCGTGGGTGATGGTTGCTCTTAGGTGTTCACTTGACTGGGCCATGGGCTGCCCACTTATTTGCTTAAACGTAATTCCTGGTGTGTCAGTCCACTCTTATTCAATATAATTCCTGAAACTCTAGCTAGAGCGATCAGGCAAGAGAAGGAAATTAAAAGGATACAAAGAGGAAAGGAAAAAGTCAGACTACCTCTGCTTGCTGATGACATGGTCCCATATTTAGAAAATCCTCCCAAAAGCCCCACCAGACTTCTAGACAAATTCACAAAGTAGCAGGATACAAGATCAACATACAAAATTCAACAGATTTCCTATCTTCCAATCGTGATTTTGTTGAGAAATAAATGAGGAAAATAATTCCCTCACAATAGCTTCAAACAATAATGCATGGGCTGGGGAAGATGGTGCCCACCTCTAATCTCAGTGCCCCCCGTGGCTGAGGCTGGAGGATCGCAAGTTCAAAGCCAGCCTCAGGAACTTAGTGAAGCCCTAAGCAACTTAGTAAGCACCTGTCTCAAAATGAAAAAGGACCAGGGATGTGGCTCAGTGGTTAATGCCTCTGGGTTCAATCCCTGGTACTGGAGATAAAAAAAAAAGCCCTTGGGAATTAATCTAACCAAGGAGGGAAAAGACCTCTACAAGGTAATTATAAGACCGAAGAAAGAAATTGAAGAAGACGTTAGACATGGAAAGACCTCCCATGTTCTTGGATAGGCAGAATTAATATTGTCAAAACGGCCACACTACCAAAAGTGGCCTACAGATTCAATGCGATCCCCATGAAAATACCAACAGTGTTCTTCACAAACTGGAAAAAAAAGTCCTAAAATTCATATGGAAGAAGAAAGGACCCAGAATAGCCAAAGCAGTTCTGAGCACTAAAAGTGATACTGAAGGCATCCCAAATGCATGTCCTTAAATGATTCTGTGATGTCATCTTAGCGTCTAATGTATGCATTTAAATACTGGCCACCTCATCTCTAAATTAAATATAATTCTTTGTGTCTCATTTTGATTGCAGTTAGAGTCTTTGTGATTCATACAAAACTGACATAAAGTTAATGGTCAATCCTATTTGATTTGAGTCCTAACTAAGCATAGATTATAAGCCCGTGTGTTATGAAGATAGAGTATTATCATAAGTAATTAGCAAGCACACTTACGAGAGCGAGGAGATTGCATGTTGATATAAAACGTTGCCTTACTTAGCACTTTAATTTATTCTTCTGATTGACTTTATTCTGTCTGAATTTGTCACTGGTCTTGAGGGGAATGACCACGAGCCCTTAATCAAGGTGTGAAAATAACAACACCATGCTTACAAGCGGGAGGTATCTCTTTCCCCCTATATTTCCAGGTCCTTTTATTCAGTGCAAGGATCGAACCCAGGCCTCTTGCATGCTAAGCAAGCTCTCTGCCCGTGAGCTCCTTCCCCAGCCCCCAGGAACCAGTTCTTGAACAGCCCTCCCATTCCTCCTGACTCACCTCATGTACCATCAGAAACACCCACCATTTCGTGGAACAGAATCAGGCTTCAAGACCCACCCACATCCCTTAATAAGCTGCATATATTTTCAAGCAATCAACAGACATATGGAAGAATGTTCATCATCTCTAGTAATATGAGAAATGCAAATCAGAACTACCCAAAGATTCCATCTCACCCCAATTAGAATGGCTATTATCAAGAATACAAGCAATAATAGGTGTTGGCGAGGATGTGGGGAAAAATGTCCACTCATACATTGTTGGTGGGGTTGCAAATTGGTGCAGCCACTCTGGAAAGCAGGATGGAGATTCCTCAGAAAACCTGAAATGGAACCACCATTTGACCCAGCTATCCCACTCCTCAGTTTATACCCAAAGGACTTAAAATCAGCACACTACAGTGACACAGCCACATCAATGTTTATAGAAGCCCAATTCACTATAGCTAGATTGTGGAACCAACCTAGATGCCCTTCAATAGATGAATGGATAAAGAAACTGTGGTGTATATACACAATGGACTATTACTCAGCTTTAAAGAAGAATGAAGTTATGGCATTTGCCGGTAAATGGATGGAGTTGGAGAATATCATACTAACTGAGATAAGCTAATCCCAAAAAAACAAAGGTGGAATGCTTTCTCTGATAAGTGAGTGATGATACATAATGGAGAGGGGAGTTAGGGAAGAATGTAGGAACTTTGGATTGTGTAGAGGGAAATGAGGGGTGGGGAGGGGGCAGGGGGAAGGAAAGATGGTGAAATGAGATGAACATCATTACCCTATGTGCGTGTACCATTACACAAATGGTGTGACTCTACTTCACGTACCACCAGAGAAATGAAAAGTTATACCCCATTGTGTACAATGAATCAAAAAATAATATAATAATAAATAAAGTAGGCTGCTTTTCCCTGGGTCTGTTATTTAACTTCTCTTGAAGTCCAAATCCTCATCTATGAAATGGCCCTGACATGAGCTATACCAGTTGTTCTAGAGCTTAGGTCAGGGTCGTTCTTAGAGCACAGAGAGGGCTGGTGGGACACACTCCTGGGTCACGCATGGGCTTGCACTGGGGCTCGGTGTTTGCATTTGGGCTGAGTACCCAGCTGATCTGAAGACCACATACCTCGTCGCCCTCTCTTCCAGGGGGACTGGGAAATTGGAAGATATAACCTCTCCGTACTTCTGAGGTCTGAATGAGAAGCTTTAAACTGTACCTTGACCCAGGAGATTCTGGGTGCACTGCCCTGGGGGTGGGCTGGGATTTATCATTCTGCAGAGTGGACACCCTCAATTGCGTAAGTTGTTAGCTCAGCATCTGCTGGTTTGGGTGGCTCGGTCTTGTTAGTTCTATTTCTTGGCAAATAAATTTGTCTTCACCCGATTTTTTCATAGCTGGCTCCTCCGAGTCTCAGAATGAACTCAAACTGGTGAACAGGCGGTTTAATAACTACATACATCGAAGTCTTGATTACTTGAATTTCAATTTAGAACCATCTTCCTGCAGAGCTCACTCTAATTGTTTAGGCCGATAGCGTTCTGTTCTCCCCCAGCACTTCTTTTCTGTATGGGTCCATTTTTATGGGTCTTAGAGTGCTGGAGTTGAGTCAAAATATTCTATAGAGAAAAAAGCACTTTTAAAAAGCCTTTTATTTTACTTTTGTTGGGGATTTTGGATAATTGGTTTCTACTTAAATTTTCTCTTTATAAGTATTTCACATTTGTAATAAATCCAAGATTAACAAGTCTGATGATTACTTGCGTAAGCATTGAAGTGCACTCAAACACGTATGCAAATAAAGTACCAGAAAGAAATCAAACAAGCTTCCCAGGTCATTACAGTAGCTCACTCTTACCTGAAGTTTCACTTTCCACAGTTCCACTTAGCCAGAGTCAATGGCTGTCTAAAAATATTACATGGAAAGTTCCAGAAAAAAGTAATTCATAACATAAAACTTATGCATTTTGAATAGTATGATAAATCTCATGCACCATTCCCCTCTGAACGTCGTGGGAGGTGAGCAATCCCTTTGTCAAGTGTATCTACGTGGTATATGCTACCTGCCCATTAGTCATCCAATAGCCGTCTCTCAGTTATCAGCTTGGTGGTTGTGGTATGCTAGTGGGTGTCTTCAAGCAAACTTATTTGACTTAATAATGGCCCTAAAGCAAAGAGACCTGATGATGGCCATTTTTATATACCAAAGGGAAGTTAGAAAGTACTTCCTTTAAGGGAAGAGATAAAAGTTCTCAACCTAATACAGAAAAGAAAAAAAAATATGCTGAGTCTCCTAAGACCTTTAATAAGAGCAAATCTATCCCTGAAATCGTAAAGAAGGAAAGAGAAATTTGTTCTGGTTTTGCTTTCTCACCTAAAATTGCAAGTTATACCCGCAGTGCATAAAATGTGCTTAAAGATGAAATATCTAGGGGAAAAATGCATATTTGGAGTTCAGCATTATCTGTGATTTCAGGTGTCCACAGGACATCTTGGGTTGGAGGAATAGCTGCGTCCACTTTTGAAACTGCACAAAATTCTCCTGAGGTTGTCTTTTATTTTCTTGAAATGTAAAGAAATCTCCAGGTAAATGATTCTTTAGGAAATAGGAGTTCATGCATATTCTGGTATTTAAAAATTAGAGGAAATTCTTATAATTGACAGTTGGGGGAATGAATTACTGAATAATTTCAAATTGTTATCAAAGATATTCACAGTGGCTCTTAAATATTGATTCACTGTACTTTAATACACATTGAATAGATGCTAATTTACTATGCACTCTGTGAGATTTGAGCTGCAAAGATCAATAAAATACTGATTATGGACTCCAAAATGTGAAAAGTTTGACTTGGTAACAGTCATTTGGTTTGGAATCATAAGTAAGCTACTAAAAAAGTGCAGCCTGAATATAACAAGAAAAAATTTGGAAGAATCTAGACATTCAGAGCTTCAGAAACCCCCCGAATCACTCAGAACCAACTTTTTCTGCAGAGAAGCAGATGATAAAATCGATTTGTTCCAATTCTTGCAGAGTAGCTCTATTCAAATGCTTGAAAAATTGGCCTGTCGACAAAGATTGTACCATACCTGGACAGCTGCTGGAGCCTAAGTTCAGCCATGGTGGGAGAGATTGGAGTTTGCAGTGAGACTTCAAATCACTGCAAGGACTGGGGAAGGAAATCCAGCCTGCTTGCCCATGGGCGGTGTGGGTTAGAGTGGGCGTAGGAGAAGAGCAGGCAGTAGGTGATCACCTTGAGTTTACTGCCTGAAGAAACAGGGAATCATGAAAGCAAGACTAGAGACCATTGCGAAGAAGGCAGAAGTTGGTTCCATTTCCTGTGATGGGATCTTAGGTCAGTTCACCAGGCTCTGGATGGTAACAGAGAACAGGTGGATCAGGGGAGGGCTGAGTGGTCCAGTGGCCATCAGTCACTTGATGGAGACCTGAGCATTGAGGCAGGGCTCCCTGAATCCAACCAGCTGAGGTCTAGGGTCACCACCAGCACAGCTGGACCTGCAGGTGGACCTCAGGAGAGAAGGAGAGGCTGAGAACCAGGCAGCACCAAGTGGATTTTCTTAATTGTATATGTCTCTGTAAAGGAGACGGAAGACCCAGGTGTAGAGGTTGCAGACTTCAGTTCTAACTTAATGCAAGCAAAATTTTCTTATATACAGGGTCTTAAAATACCTAATAACCCCACCAAGTAGTAAAGCCTTAATAATTTTCCGTGGTTTCTATGTAAAATTTCACAGCATGAATGTACCATCTCTATGGCCCAGGGATCCCTGCAATATATCTGCCTATTGCATCATGAACCAAGGACCCAAGGATAAATGACTCTTAAATTTAGAAATGTTCACCAATGAATAAGGCTAAAGAGAGAGCACATGTTTAAATGTAGATGGAGTGACCCCTGGAAGAAATTGGTAATGGAGTGGGCTTCCAAGCTTTGGAAAGGGAAATTGGGCTAATTGATCTCTAATAGACCTTTTAAGCCTGAAACGATTTGTCAGTGTTTCAAGTCCTATGACGAATTACAGAGAGGTATCAGGCTCTTAAGAACTTAGATGGACATTTTTCTTCTGCTTCCATCCACCCTTGAGTCTTTAAAGAATACAGGAGAGCATACTCAAATGCTTTCCGTGCCACCACATCTACAGGATATCAGAGGTATCAGTGGGGAATGGGGAAGCTATCAAGAAAAAATAAGGATGTGTCGGGAGAGGGACACAAGGTGAGGATTGTTTTTTTAAATAAAACTATACATTATAAAGAGGGAAATGAGAGGGGGAGGGGTGGCGGTATGAAAAATGGTGGAATGACCCAGACACCATCACCCTATGTACACGTGTAATTACATGAATGGTGTGAATCTATATTGTGCACAACCATAGAAATGAAAAGATGTACCCCATTTGTGCACAATGAATCAAAATGAAACCTGTAAAAATTAAAAAATATGTTATGTAATGATTATTTGATGGAAATGGACAGTAATAGTCATTAATGTTCAATGCATTATCCTAACAGCAATTCAAAGCAGTAAACATGTATCTTCTCATAGTTTCCATGAGTCTGGAGTTTGCAAATGGCTTAACTGGACCATTGAGGTTCCAGTCTTTGAGGAAGTGGAAATGAAGTGTCCATTGCTTTAGTCTCTGCAGGCTCTGTGGTGCTGAAGGATCTGTGAACAATGGCAAGATAACTCGCTAACAATACTGGCCTGGGTTGCCATTCTTCAGCACATGAGTCTCTCATGGGGCTGCTTGAGCATCCTCACAACATGGCAGCTACTTCCTCCAAGTGAGTTACTGAAGAGAATGCAAGAGGAAGACCAAAACGTCTTTCATGATATTTGGAAGTCATATGCCTTCATTTCCTAATTATCCTTCTGCTTCTACAAGTCACCCTGTTTGGAATATGTATAATGCATGATTATAAAAAGGGGGCTTAGATGAGAAGAAGCTGGGTAGTCCCACAGTGGCTCTCTGCAGCCAGGAGAGCTGCAAAAACCAGTACAAGAAGCTGGAGCCTCAGAATAAGAAGAACCAATGATGCAGCCCCAGTCCAGGACTGAAAGCCTAGAACCAGTAAGAGAGTCACTGGGCAGAGTCCCCTTTGGTAGAGTGAAGGGGCTGGAGTCTGACATTCTCAGGCAACTACAACAGCGATCAAAGTACCTGCTTAAGAAGAATCAAGCTTGGAGCTTACATCTAATGCTGCTTCCTTGTTCTTCCAACTTTCATTCCATTCAAGCCTACAACCTGTTGGACTGTGCTGCCAGCACTTAGGGTTGGTCTCCCCTGGTTGGCCACCCCACATGCCAATCATTCCTAGAAACACCCTCACTGACCCACCCAGAAGCCTCTTGATCTGAGCCATCTCTCGATCCAATCAAGTTGACAATTCGGATTAACCATTACAGCTAGATACCATACTGATCTTATATCAGAGAGGAATTTCAGCTCATGTTTTCTCTCATATGTGGAAGCTAAGGAGAATAAAAGGGAACTAAAGGGGCCTCATAAAAATAGAAGAGAGATTATGTATGTGCATGTATGAATCTATCACAAGGAATCCAACCATCCTGTATAATTATTAGGTCATGAAGGCTCCTTGACTGGTGAATAGCATTAAGGCCCTGAGGCTTGGAAGTCTGAAGACTGGTGTCTGCATCTGGTTGACTTCTGGTAAGTGCCTCATGCTGCTTCTTGGCATGATGGGAAACTGGAAGGGCCAGTGGGTCTATGTAGAGGAAAGAAAAGGGAACAGACTCCTGTGATAACTAACTCATTCCCATGGAAAGACATTGATTTATTCATGAGGGTTCTGCCTGTATGTCAGCTTTCATTGCTGTGACAAAATGCCAGAGATAATCAACTTGAAAGGAAGACATATTTATTTTTGGCTCATCGTTTCAGAGGTTTTGGACCATGGCTGTTTGACCTTTTTGCTTTGGGCCTTTGGAAACACAGTGTCATGGCAGGAACACATGGCAAAAAAAGCCCATTCACCTCATAACAGCTCAGAAACCCTGAGAGAGAGAGAGAGAGAGAGAGAGAGAGAGAGAGAGAGAGACAGAGAGAGAGAGGAAGGAACTAGTATACCCTTCGAGGCCACACCCCCAATGACCTAACCTCCTCCCCTTAGGCCCCACCTCCTGGAGCTTCTGCCATCTCTTATAGCATAACCCTGGGAGCCAAGCCTTGAACACATGAGCCTTCAGGGGACCCTCAAGACCCAACCCATAGCAGCCCCTGTGACTGAGCTCCTTCTTCTAAGGCCCACCTCTCCATACTGTCATATCGAGGAATTCAAGTTCCAACACATGGTCTTTTGGAGGATCTGCTCAAACCATAGCAAAGCTATGGACTGTGATACCCAGTGTATCTAAAATACCATGATTTCAACATGTAACTAATATAAAAATGTGTTAGACTAAGTCTGAAATCCAGTGGGTATTTACACTTTCAAAACATCTCAATTGAATGAACCACATTGCAAGTGTTCAGTAAGCACATGGGATTAGTGGCTACAGAGTTGGAAAATAAAAATAATTTCCTAGATTTACAGAAAAAAAGGTAAATCCCAACAGTTCATCTCTCATCATTCCAGGAACTTGATCAAACTGGGTTGTAGGGATCCATGACTGTCTGGATATAGTGCCTTCTCCAGTTCAGGCTCAGACCATAGACTCCAACCTGTAGCTCCTCGGGCACCAGGTTGCACACTGAGATAACCCAGTATTTGCACACCCAGTCCCAGCTTCAAGTCCTCACTCCAGCCTCGGGAAGAAGGAGCATCTCTTATAGCTCATGCTGGTGAATGTGTTTTGATTCTCTTGTTCGCCAATAACTTAAACCTTCCAGATTGGATCATTGTGCTTGGCACTGCAAGATCTCCTGGTTGCACATGGTACTTCAAGCCTACTCCTAGAATCCAAAAGTGGGCTCAAGAATGCCTGCCAGCATTGTGAAGCACCCCAGTGGAACAGTTGTTCAATGAAAAACAGAGCACTTTTAACAAGACGTCAGGTAGGCAGCAGATGGAAGCCAGGTTCCAACCAGCAGCTCATGAGAAAGTGCAGGGCAGATGCTTTGAGTTCCATTTTTGATGTGGTAGCCAGGAAAGAGAGGCCAGTGGAAGGTCCCCACAAGTCCTGGGTCTGCAACTGGGAACCTAACTCCTGGACCCGATCCCTGGTTTGTTGCTTGAAAGATCTGTGACCTACTTATGCCACGCTGAATTTTTCAGTCAGTCACAGCATTCTGATGGACACAATGATGGAAAACAGGAAATGAACTTGAAAATGTGCACACTCTTGTGTGGCCAGGAAATGATTCCAAATGGGATTTTTAACCTACACTCACTCACTAAAGCATTATGCGGACTTTTGGATAGACACTGGAAAGCTTATTCTAACCTTCAAACTGTTTGTGTTTTTTTAAGGAAAATAAAACATTCTCTTCTGATGTTTGAGTTAAATTATCTTTCTGGAAAGTATTAAGTGAGTGTTATTGGCCGGGCATGGTGGTGACGCCAGGATCAGCAACTTAGCCAGTCCCTAGCTCAAAATTTAAGAATTAAAAGTGCTGGAGATGTAGCTCAGAGGTGAGGTTCCTCTGGATTCGAATCCTGAGTAACAAAACAAACTAACAAAAGGAATATTATTGGATTTGGTGGAGCTAATAAATTTATTTGAATAAAATTTCCAATTTGGAAAGAGGCCAAGATAAGTAACATGATTCTTTACCATAAAAGGTGAGTTTGTACTCCATGATGTACTATCATAGAAACACTTCTTAAAATTATTCATCCATATGGTCAAAAAGACAAGATGGGAATTTTTTTTTTTAATGAAGTGATGTGCTAAGTTTGGAAAATTGTTGGTGGTATTTTTCTCTTCAGAAATATTACATTGATGTTATAACAACATTTGTGCAAGTATTAAAAGAAAATGTATTTCTAGAACCAATGACTGATGATGTATTTTAGCAGCTTCCACAGAGCACTTGAGTGTGAACAGGAAGGTCATCACATGAGGACAGGAGAGGAAAGACCACTTTCCTTTATTACCATGTGATGTGAATCCCTACCCAAGGCCATCTCAGGGTAAATCCATCCAAAGGTGCATGTAGTGAGTGTGTTGGTCAGTTTTCTGTTACTGTGACAAATTACCTAGAACAATCAACTTGTATGAAGGACAGGTTTCGTTTGGCTCACAGTTTTGGAGATTTTGGCCCGTACTCAATTGGCCTGATGGTTTGAGGGCTGTGGTGAGGTAGCGCCTCATGGCTGGAGCCTGTAGCGTAAGTTGATGCTCAGCTCATGCCAGGAGCACATTAATAGAGGACTGTTAGCCTTGTGTCAGCTGGGAGGCTGAGACACACAGGAAAGGAACCACATACCTTTAAGAGCATGCTCTCGTGGGGTCCCAGATCTTCCGGTGGCCACCACCTCCCACTGGTGCCAGATGCAGGCATCCCATGCCTTTAACATATGAACCTTTGGGACAGGGGACACTGTCCAGATCATAGCATTGCAGAATAGCATAGGGACATGAATAGTGTGGGAAGACTGGTTTCTTCCAACCTGAAGCAAACTTTGAGGGCGCCATATTTGTTTGAGGTCGCCATATTTGTTTGCGGTCCAAATGGATAGCCAGGGGCATGAATGACGGATTCATCTCTTCAGTAAATTCCAGCATCCCAGCTTCTTCCTAGAGGAATATTTTTAAAAATCATCTTTCAATTCATATTTTTGAAAACATCACCTTTCAGTTCTTTCTTTCAGCAACAGAACTGGATCCTGTTCTGACTTTGCTGCTCCATGGTCAGTTGGCCTGAATTTACAGAATGATAGAACATGAACTTGAAACTTTCCCAGGCAGAATGCAAACAGCTCCCAGAGAATTTCAAAAGGAGAGGAGCAAGGCCAGATGGGACGGGCTGGAAGCGTTGAGCGTGATGCTATTCCTATGGTCAGCTGAAGCGACATATTTGCATTTTTCTGATTCTATTTAAAATTAGCTGTTTTAAGAAGCCATCTGCTTCCAAGGATCTTTCCCGCTGCCTTGCCAGCGCATGAATTTCCCATCCTGAGTCACGCAACCGGGTAAAGGAATTTAAGTTTCAGAAGTCCCTGTTAAGGGACTTCATGTCTATGCAGTTGATGTCGTAGTAATTGAAGGGCCTTACGGGACATCACCATGGAGTCTATACTGAACGGACAAGAGTTACCGAAACAGTGGTGGTGGGTTCATTTGGATGGGCCTGGGAAGGAAGAGGGTACTGTCTTCTCATGAGTACTGAATTCTCATGAGTACTGTCTTCTCATAGGTACTGACTACTTATGGGTACTGACTTCTCATGGGCACTGACTTCTCATGGGCATTGTGTTCTCATGAGTGCTGACTTCTCATGGATACTGACTTCTCATGGGTAATGACTTCTCACGGGTGCTTTCCTCTCATGGGTCCTGAATTCTCATGGGTACTGACTTCTCAGGGTACTGACTTCTCAAGATACTAACTTCTCATGGGTACTGACTTCTCGTGGATACTGACTTTTCATGGGTACTGATGTCTCATGGGTACTGACTTCTCATGGGCACTGTGTTCTCATGAGTACTTACTTCTCGTGGGTACTGACTTCTCATGAAGACTGACTTCTCATGGATACTTACTTCTCATGGGCACTGACTTCTCATGGGCATTGTGTTCTCATGGGCACTGACTTCTCATGGATACTGACTTCTCATGGGTAGCGACTTCTCACGGGTAATTTCCTCTCATGGGTCCTGACTTCTCATGGGTACTGATTTCTCATGGATACTAACTTCTCATGGGTACTGACTTCCCATGGGTACTGTGTTCTCATGAGTACTGACTTCTCATGGGTACTGACTTCCCATGGGTACTGTCTTCTCATAAACACTGACTTCTCACAGGTACTGACTTCTCATGGGTACTTTCTTCTCTTGGGTACTGACTTCTCATGGGTACTTTCGTATCAGGGGTACTGACTTCTCATGGGTATTGACATCTCATGGATACTGACTTCTTATAGACACTGACTTCTCCTGGGTACCGATTTCTCATGAGTACTAACTTCTCATGGGTACTGATTTCTCATGGGTACTGACTTCTCATGGGTACTGACTTCTCATTGGTACTGACTTCTCATTTCTGGTGCTAATGAAAGCTACTGTCTCTCGCCTCCTTAGCCTACTCTGGGGATGTTCTTATTCCATGAAGAATAGCTCACTGCTTCTGTAGAACTCAGGAAGGGCAAATGGGATCTTTGCTCTTCAACCTGAGTCAAAAGCTAGCAGCATTGTATGTGAGGTTTCTTCTTACATCATCGGCTTGGCATAGCTCAGCCTTTCTGTAAATCTTTCTCAAATCTCAGATTTCCCTCTGAGTCTGAAGCTTGGCTCTCCACACAGGGAATCTGTGCTTGCTTTTTAGGATTGCTTATCGGTGGCCTGAAGCATGGAGAAGGGCCTTCCTCTCCCTCCTCAAACTGGGAAGTGGAAGGATGGGGATGGATCCAGTTGTCCTCATCTCCTTCTCTTTTTTCCCCCTTTGGCTTTTGAATTTCATTGAATAAGATCTTTGTTTGTTCCAGAGACAGAGTAGACAGTGGAAGTAAAAGGACCCCTCGGTTGTCCAGGGCAAGACTTGTGGACATGGTAGAGCTCGGACCTAGGCATTCCCTGTGTCCTCAGCTGCATCCTCTTCCCTCCTCTGACCCCCATAAAAGACACCTTCTGAAATGTGGTGAAGCCCCCTCTCATCCTGGTCATGTTGGGGCATGGAGGTTCGTTCAGTCCATTTGAGTCTCACCTCCATTCATGCTCTGTTCTTTTTTCACAAAACCAGTGGTCCTGGGTCAGCAGTGTTGAAGAGACCAAAGAGAGTGATTTAAAATATTTCTGGACTCCCTGGCTAGTTCTAAGAAGCTGCTTCTGTAAGATGAAAAAGAAGCAATCCATTAGGGGGATTATCCCAATCCATTCTGAACAGCAGAATAGAGTTTGATATGGCTGATTACACCCAAGAATGCCATCACCCATAGCAGGTGTGATGTCCAGTCCATTCATCCCTGTCCTCCTGGTGTGTGGGTATTGGTCCACACACACCAAAGCAGAATTTAGACCACACACTCCAGCACATGGGTGTCTGGTTGGGTTTGGATTTCCTGCAGCGTGGCACTGGATCCAACAGCTGTGAGTCAGGTTTCATTAGTGACAGTGAAGCTCCCTTCTCCCATCCAGTGTGGGCCTTTATACTCGTCAGTAAGCGTTAAGGTTTTCTTCGGCATCTTTGTGGCACACGATGCAGAGACTCAGCTCACAAGTCAGCGTGAAGGACTGGATAGAAGGCAGGAGGTTGTCCCCCATCATTACTCCATGACCCATGCTTCACGAACACACTTGAATCAAGGTAGAGACTTCAAACTCCCATTTCCATCCTGTTATTAATGTACCAAGAAAAAAACTAAGAGAAATAGAGATGGCTTAACTGAAATTAATATGGTGCATCCAAAGATTTGTACAATGTGAACATCTACCAATTTAAAATAATAAATGCCAAGAAAAAAAAGATCAGGAGTAAGTAAAATTGGAATTTAGTCACATTGCAAGCATATAAATAAATTTAAAGTCATCAAGATTTTTAGAACAATTCTAATTTTCCAGAATGAGCTCCCACAGGATTCCAAAGATGAACTCAGTATTTTTTCCATAATACGCCCAATCTCTTCTGTGGGGGTCAGAGCAGCACAATACCATTGACTCAAACAAAACTACATCTCATGGAACTTCTTTCTGATTGCATAGTAGAATTTCTTTAATAACTTTACCAAGGTGTAACTCACATGCCAGGAAATTCATCCCGTTAGGGGGACACGTCGATGGTTTTTAGTGATTGCACAGAGTCAAGCCCCTTCACCGTGGTCTAACAGAGTGTTCTCGCCTGCCTAGAAGAAGACCCCACATTCTCCAGCATTCACTCCAGTCTCCCTGCCCCCAGCCCCCGGCAAACACTCTTTGCTCCTCTGCATGTGTCTATTCTGGGCATTTTATACAACAGAATTGTAGACTTGGTGGTTTTGGCTGGGTGGCTTCTTCCACTCAGCACAGGGATTCTGTCTCATCCATGGGTGGGAGACCCCAGACCCTCTTTCCTACCTGCTGTTGGATCTGTCTGCCTGTGGCTTCCAGGTCCTCTTCCATTGATGATCCTTGATAAACAGGGAGTTGCCTTTGGTGACCGCTTTACCAAGAGCACCATGTTGGACGGTCAAGGTGGAGACGCTGGAGGAGCAATGCGAGAGGATGATGTTTTTCCTGCCCACGCAGCTCAGACACCAGAGTCTCCACAGAGTGTGGGTCACCAAGCTGTCAATCTGCAGGGTCCCCACGTGGCCCAGAACACCTTCAGCATCCTGCGGTGTACAATCTCCCCTCCTCGCTGCTTCCGACCCCCTGCCACCTCCAGAAGGGGACTCACAGTGTGCCCTGAAACTCCAGATCAACTCTGGAGTGGCCAAGTCACCAGACATCACACTCAGATGTGCAACACCTGTTCCAAGGAAGGCCAGGCCCCTTCCCATGGTGTCCCTCTGGGACACTCTTCCTGGGAGTTGGGACGCCATGTTGAATTTTTATAGATCTTATAGTTTCTCCTTGAGGGTTGCTCATAATTCCTTAAATCAGTCTTCCCTTAATGGACCACTGTGTGCTTTCCATCTCTCGGCTGGACTAGGACTTCTACCATGTTTCATTGTGTAGGTAGACCCCACGCCTTGGTGGATGGCCATTTGGGTTGTTTCTATTTGGTGGTCTGTTAAGTACATGATGGGGAGTTTCACTGGTGGTGTATTCATATATGAACCTGGGAAAGTGATGTTCAGTTCATTCCACTGTCTTTCCTGTTCCCACCCCTCCTCCCTTCCCTTTGTTCCCCTTTGTCTAATCCAATGAACTTCTATCCTTCCCTTCCCCACTTATTGTGTGTTAGCATTCCACAGATCAGAGAGAACATTCAACTTTTGGTTTTGGGACTTGGCTTATTTCAGTTAGGATGATAGTCCCCAGTTCCATCCATTTACCAGCAAACAACATGATTTCATTCTTCTTTATGGCTGAGTCATATTCCATTGTGTATATATACCACATTTTCTTTATCCATTCATCTGTCGAAGGGCACCTTGGTTGGTTCCATAGTTAGCTATTGTGAGTTGAGCTGCTATAAACATTGATGTGGCTATGTCACTGTAGTGTGCTGATTTTAAGTCCTTTGGGTAAAAACCAAGGAGTGGGATATTTGGGTCAAATGGTGGTTCCATTCAATGTTTTCTGAGGAATCTCCACACTGCTTTCCAGAGTGGTTGCCCCAATTTCCAACCCCACCACAAGAATGGGATCCCAGTTATAATACGTTACACTCCATGGATGTATAATATGTCAGAGTGCACGCTACTGTTTTGTGTAGATAAAAAGAACAAATAGCAAAAAATAAACATTTTAAGAGGAAGGATGCCAAATACCGTCATGAACTCTCATGTGCAGGTCTAAGTGCCCGCGGGCTCCCTTTCTCCACAGCAGCTGCTCCGGAGTTGGATTGCTGAGGTACACGGAGCTTTCTGTTCCACCCCTGCCCACTCTGCACCCTGAGAGGCCACTCCAGGGCTCCGTCCCACGTCTGCTCATCACGCTCTCTGGTTTAATCATGGTCACTTGGGCATAGTTGGAAATAGAGACTCAAGGCATTCAAGCCAGAGGTCAAGTTCAGTTTTAAAACAATCAGAATTGTGTCCTGTGTTGAAGAAGCACTTCCTTCCTTCCTTCCTTCCTTTCTTCCTTTCTTTCTTTCTTTCTTTCTTTTTCTTTCTTCCTTTGTTTTTTCCTTCCTTCCTTCTTTCCTTCCTTCCTTCGTTCCTTC
>JAJEJO010003132.1:38249-60886 GCA_020662805.1 Glaucomys volans
CTTTCTTTCTTTCTTTCTTTCTTTCTTTCTTTCTTTCTCTTTCTCTTTCTCTTTCTTTCTTTCTTCCTTTGTTTTTTTCTTCCTTCCTTCCTTCCTTCCTTCCCTTCTTTCTTCTTTCTTCTTTCTTTTCTTTATGGTCAATTTTGATTTATTGTCTTTTTACATGAAAGTCTCTCTCTCTCTCTCTCTCTCACACCTTATTTATTAACTTCTTCCACTGACTCGTCACTGGTTCAAACCCTTCCCACTATTACTTTCTAGGCTGCACACTCTGGTCCAGCACCACTCCCAGGAACGGAGGCATTTGGGGTTCAGAGAATCAACCTCTCTCTCCCGCTCTGACCTGGGATCCCCTCACTCCTCCCTGGTGGGGCTCGGATTTCCTGGTGGGGTCCGATGCCTCACCGCCCCCCGGGGGGGCAGCACGGTCATGCTCGCCTTGTGTTAGGGAGCCGTTTGCTTCGCAGCTGCCGAGCAGGGGTCTGAATTCCCGCCCACGCTCCTCTGGCTCAAACCACCATCCTCATCAGCCTCCAGAAATTCAGATCTTTCCAGTGGGATGAGGACCTTTGGGCTGAGAGAGGAAAGTCCGGGCAGTTCCCTGATGGAGGCAGATCTTCCTGAGCCTTTAGGACCCGAGCTGCCTCCAAGCCCCTCGCCTGTGGGATCCCAGGGAGTGACGTGCTAGGCTCTGAGGTGGCGGGCATCGTAGGGTCAGCACACACACACACACACACGCACACCCCGCCGTGGAAAGGGTTCCTCAGATTCTCACAGAAGTTCCATCTGCTTGGAACGTCAGGCCCCGAGTCCTCGCATGCGGCCTGGAGCTGGCTCCCGCAGGAAAAATTCTTGTTTCAGGGCATTTTGCTCTAACTCTGGGGGGAAGCCCCGGAGGGTGCTCTGGGGACCCCAGCCCCTTCCTCTTCCTCTCTTTCCTGTGTCTGTCACCGCTGAGCAGTAACCTTGAGTATTTCACTGCATAAAATATGCTTAAAACAGTTATTGCAATCACTCAATGTCACTATTGTCACAAGGAACTCAAGGCCGTGGCCATACAAATAGCATTACACTTCCTTCTCTTTATCTCCCTCCAAAATGTTGTGAGGCAAACCTTCATGGAGGCTTAGAAACATATACAGCTCACATTAACGACCAAAAATAAACCTTCCTCCATACTTGGGTGTTAAACATTTCTGTCTAAGGAAATAATCAGAAATAGTTCCCCTGGCTTCACTGCCCAGGTTGAGCCAGGTATACTAATTGCTAGGACTCCCTGTTTTGTTTTTTTTGTTTGTTTGTTTGTTTTGTTTTGCAAATTAGGAGGAGAGACAGACAAAGTGTGAGTTAATGTAAAAAACAAAAGGTAGAGGCTAGTGTTGGAGAATCATGGGGTGGTAAGAAATAATTTTGGTACTCAGTCTTCTATAGACAGAACCCTCAACTCAGTATCAAGACAATGTGATTTCATTTGCTGGATTTGGTCCCAAATATGGTGATGTTCTATGGTCCTGTGCTGCCCACTGTGGTGGTCCTGACCAACACATGGCTGAATTCAATATGGTAGACTTCAACAATGCATGGCTGAATTCAATATGGTAGCCCTGAGCAACACATGGCTGAATTCAATATGGTAGCCCTGAACAACAGATGGCTGACTTCAATATGGTAGTCTTCAACAATGCATGACTCAATTCAATATGGTAGCCCTGAGCAACACACAACTCAATTCAATATGGTAGCCCTGAACAACACATGGCTGAATTCAATATGGTAGCCTGGACCAACACACCAACACAGGGCTGTTTGATGCTTGAAATGTGACCATGTGACCTTCTCACTGCATTCAATTCTGGTTTGAATTTAAGTAGCCACATGTGGCTAGTGGCTGCACTGTTGGAAAGGAAAAGTCCAATAGGTGTGGATGTGAGTCGAGTCCATGATGAAGTAGGATCTACCTATTCAGCCTTCTTCGTCTTGAAGCAGATACTTGTTAGAAAACAACAAACAGACGGACACAATGCATGGATGTGCACACACATTCCAGGGCTCAGTGCCAATTCTCAAAGTTAATGCAGTCTGAGCCCATGATCAGGAAGAGAAGCTGCTTCCTAACTGGGGGGCTACCCCCTCACACTGAGAAAGCCTCGCAGGTTTCCTTGTGTTGCTTCATTTCCGTGCCAAGCCCCGACCTCAAGCAACAACAAGGAAGCCAACTCACTCATTTTCAGACTGACCCACCCTTTGGTCAAACAGACATTCAATTTGCTAACACACTGCGTGTGTTCATGCTCTTTATGCCAGACAGCATTCTTAAACTACGCAAGCATTTGATGCCTTGATGGTTTACTTCTGGTCAGAGCAGGATTCCAGCAAGCTCAGGTATTTATTTGCTTCAGTTACCATGATTCCTTTAGAGGAAAATATTTTGGATATTTTGCTCAGATGAGGACCACGCCATTGACCTCTGCCTAATGGTACTGCAAATATTTTGAAGTCCAGTAAGCAGAAGCAAAAGTCCTCATGTATCAAAAGAAGGGGAAAAAAAAGCAAGGTGTTTTTCTCCTCTGTGCTAGCTCCCAGCTTCTCATTTCTTAGTACTTATGTCCTGTCAAAAGGTAATAGGATTTCTTCGAGTAGCCACATACCCTCTGCATATGGAAATTGAATACCATGAATAAATAGTAGATTTTTCAAAGTTTGTTTTTAGTTTTAGATGGACACAATACCTTTATTTTATTTATTCGTTTTTATGTGGTGCTGAGGATCCAACCCAGTGCCTCACATGTGCTAGGCAAGTTCTCTACCACTGAGTCACAACTCCAACCCTCAAAATAGGTTTTTAAATGATAGACTAGAGAAGGGGTGAGCATTTTCTTCTATCAATCAACAGAAAGCGAATGTTGGAGGTCTTGCTTACCCTATGGTCCCTGTCACAACCACTCCACTCTGTCCAAGAACACAATATGTAAGCAAATGAACATGGTCATCTTCCAATAAAACTTTATTTACAAACACCAACGTGTGGGCCAGGATTCGGCCTCTGGGCTGTGGTTGCTGGCTGATGGAGAAGATGGGGGATATGAACTCACGCTGTTGGCAAATATTGGTTTCACATCTCCTCAAGGAATAAACATATACATCATCTTGTTAAGGAAATGGAGAAGTTGTCATCAGGAATGGGAACCATGAAAGATCTCAAAGGAGATAGGAGACCTTTTCTGAGCTCTGTTGTTGGTAGGACACGGTGACCTGGACTTCAAGGCTGGGCTGAAGAACTAAGGAAGACCCATGACAGACTTCCATAGTTTGAAGGGCACTCCATACTGGAGAACACCTGGCTTGGGAACATGGCGCCTGGGATTTTATTTCACTGACTCTAGAATCTTCCCTTAATCTTGAGGATCCACAGCATGTTATGAGGAGCCATCTCACTTACAAACCATGAGTGTGGACTCTACCTCCTTAAAGGTCACCTTTGAAAACCCTGCTTTTACAGGAAGTTTGAGTGCTAGACAAAATCATGTCATGCTTCCACCTGAGCCTCCAAATCATTGACCCACCATCTTGTGACATCATTTCATTCACAGGTATTTCAGTTGGAGTCGCTGTAGGATAAGAATCCAAAGCACACCTGCTTATCCAGGGTTACCTGTCACCAAAATCTCTCTTCTTATTCTGTGTATCCACATCATTAGAACAGATTTCTGTAGGAAGAAGTTCGGGTGCAAAGCACAGGTGGATTTCTTTGGAGGAAAGCTTCTGTCACGAGAACTCACATTATTCTGTGATAGCTCTTATTTTTGGTTGGATCTTCATCAGTGAGTGGTGGCTATTGCATTGCGTCAAGAAAATGAGTGGGGGAGTCCTCCAGCGCTCCATCAGGAAGCCACAGCCCGGCTGGACTTCCCTCTCTGTCCTGGGAATGTTGACCAAACTCAAATAGCAGAAGAGAAGGATCATGGCCTGGGAGGGCAGTTCGAGGACCTGCCAGCTCCTCATTCAGCAAGTTAAAAGTGGCCTTGGAGTAACTTTGAGTGTTGAGAAAAACGGCAAGGGAATTCAGGGTCTCGGGCTCCCAGTCCAAACCACATGAGTTCCTACCGATGCCGTGAGATGAAACGGATTGGAAATAAAAGGAGAGTGTCACCCAACTCCGGCCCACGTCTCTGTGATCAGATAGCCACACAGGTATGCCACTGATGCAGGGAGACAGGAAGGAGACGGGGACAGCCAGTGACATTGGTGATTCTGGGAGCAGAGCGTGACCCTGGGCCGGGCCCACCTCCTGTATCCGGCATGTTCCCTTATCTGCACTGGGAGCACCAGCCATTTGTGCCTGACGCTTGGAGGACCAGGGCTGAGGGCCAGAGTGACTGAATGAGAAGAAGACTGAAGATCTGGAATCACAGAATCATCTGAAATACTCAAGTGACAAGAAAAAAGAAATCTATAGGTAAAAATGAGTTAACAAAACGCATTTTGAAAAGTGAAGATGGTGTGTGCGTGTGTGTGTGTGCGTGTGTGTGTGTTTGCTTCTTTGCTTTGGGTGAGGTTTATTACATTGTTGGCACTACAGACTGGGGCGGGCGGGGGGGACCAGGTAATGATTTCTATTGGGGGACTTTACATTCTAGGACAACAAAGTCCAATATTCCTAAGGATGTGCAATTCTGCTGTATTTATACACACATGGGCATACATATAATTTTTTAAATTTTTTATCTGTTCTAATGAGTTGCACATGACAGTGGAATGCATTGATGCATTTTGATAGATCAGACATAAATGGAGTGCCATCTCTCATTTTTCTGATTGTACATGTTGCAGAGTCACATGGTCATGCAGCCACACATGCACATGGGGTCATGATGTCTGTTTCCTCTACTGTCCTTCCTACCCCAGGCCCTTCCCTCCTTCACTCCTCTCTACCTAATATAAAGGAACTCTATTCTTCCCTATCCCCTCCCACCTTATTGTGAATTAGCTTCTGCATATCAGAGAGAACATTCAGCCTTCGGTTCTCTGGGTTGGCCTTATTTCACTTAGCATGATATTCTCCAGCTCCATCCATGTACCAGCAAAGGCCAGAATTCAACCATAACCCTACTTCCCAGTTTAGACATCAGCTGTAGCACCAGCATGCTTGCCGGTGTTTCAGGGTCTACCATTTGAGTGAGTCGACTCTGCAGTAAGTATTGCACGTCAGTTATTGGTTTGGCCTTTTACTTTTCCAGAATGAGCTCACTTTCCCTGTGTCAGGCGGTGCTGGAGACCGCGGGGAGGAGTGTGCATGAGGGTCTGATGTCTTAGGACAGGTTCTTTGTCAGCCCAGGGCCACCTTTGCAGCCACTGTGTCTGGACAAGAGTGAAGGAGAGGGGCTGGCACGGAAGTACTGCCCCCAGGCCTGCAGACCATCCTCAGGTCCCTGGTGAACCGAGCACCTGCTCCTCCCCTGTCCTACCCTAGAGAACAGGGAGGGGGCGCTGTTGTAACTCGGATCGCAATAATTGCTCTCTCCGTCCTGGAGGTGTGGGGGGTAGAGCTCAGAGTTTGACCTCTTGCCCAGCACGTGCGAGACCCTGGGTTCTGTCACCACCGAGGCAAAAACAAACAGCGACAAAAATACCTCTATTTGCTTGAATCTCAGCAAGTACAAGAAAACATCTTTTTTTTTTTTTTCTTTTTTGGCAAAACGGCTTAAGGGAAGGCAAACAGGAAGTGTCACCTTCACCCCCCAAACACACAAGCGTGGTGGTTATTCTAATGAACGAAGCCCCTGCACTGGGGAGAGAAGGGGCTTCTCATTCTGGAATATCAGGCCCAGATTCAGTAGGTCCTGTGTCCTTTGGAAAAGAGTCACTTCCAAGTTCAGTTTTCCTCTGTTGCGGATGCAGATGATCTGGGGGTCACACTGCAGGCTATGGAAACCCAGCCGGGAGCAAGCCACAGGTCACAGGTAGCACCGTGTGTCACTGAGAAGATCACATGAGGGTTCTTCTCATGTGCAAATCAGAAAAAGGAGAAGCTATGCTCCGTTTATGGACGACTTACCAAAATGCGTGCGTGCCTTCGACCGTCACGTATAACGAGTAGGAACAACATTTAAAGATTAAAAAGAACGCGGCTGTCTCTGATGACCATTTAGAGCAGTGCTTCTTGAACTTCCTTCCACATCAGAGTCAC
Source organism: Glaucomys volans (assembly GCA_020662805.1). Lineage (NCBI taxonomy): Eukaryota > Metazoa > Chordata > Mammalia > Rodentia > Sciuridae > Glaucomys > Glaucomys volans. Next base: position 44,437 of record JAJEJO010003132.1, read on the forward strand.
CTGGTGGGTTCTGGATGCTGTAGATTGACCGTGCAGGAGGCCCTGGGTTCAGAGGCCACGTTGACCGTGAGTCTGGAGAGAGACCTGCGGCCTCTGCCTGTCCTTATTTGCAGCCGTTAAACCACTAGATGCAATCGCATCAGGAGCGCGGCTGTTCTGCGGGAACCCACGCCGTTTTTGGTGAATTCTGCGGGCTGCATTTTGTAAGGAAAAAATGAGAGCGTGGTGCCCCTGCCGTCCAGCCAGCCCGGCCTTACCGCAGCGGGCGTCTGTCTGCAATGGACACGCATTTGGACGTCGGAAGAGGTGGCCCAAACTCTAAACCATGAGCTTGCGCTCTGGTGCAGAGGCAGGGGACTGTCTCTTCTGGTGGCTGTCATTCCTCTCCCTGCACACCTGTTGGAAATGGTGAGGTCACCCAGCTCTGCTTGGTTAGGGTGGTTCATGTGCCTCGGTGAAGGGGAGGGGACATCCCAAAACTAGGGCCCACATGTGAACACATTCTTAGGGAGCCCTTTAAATTTATTTTATTTACTTATTGATTAGTACCAGGGATGGATCCCAGCAGTACTTAACCCCTGAGCCACATTCCCAGCCCTTTTATGTTTTTTTATTTTGAGACAAGTTCTCACTAATTTGCTTAGAGCCTCACTAAGTTGTTGAGGCTGGCCTCCAACTTGTGATCCTCCTGCCTCAGCCTCCCGAGCTGCTGGGATTACAGGCATATGCACCACCACACCCCCCTTGACCCCTTTTAATTTAAACTGCCTAATTATTTTATTTGATTGTCCCTGTTTTCTAGCAACTACTGTTTATTGAAGCTCTGTAATGGTACCTGGTTGAACAGTGGTAATTAGACTCTACAGCCTAGATCTTTCTGTTTGAAAGACCTCCCTCACTGGTATCCAAGGCGAGCTGGTTCCGCTTGTGTTCTTGGATTCCTTACCTCTTTTGCTGATGACCGATTGCCCCGTGAGTGAGCATGTAGGTCCATGTGGGTGATTTATTTCAAAGGGGGTATTTGGGTGAAGTTCAAATGGTATAATTAGGGTTTATTGATAAAACTCAGCCAATTTCAATCCTAGAAAAGAACTTAGGTTTGCTATTTTTGAAAGAGGTGTAGAAAAACTATGCCTTTCTAAGATAGTTTCATGAGCTCGTAGCATTTCACGAACATGACCCATTGTATACGACCATGGCCTGGATGCAGTCCCCAGGTTCAGCTGGTAGAACTCACAGTGGAGACACCAGGATGGACTCAAAGGGAGATTCTCCAAAATGAACTGCAAGTGGAATGGTCGAACACATTTAGTCTCTGGTTGCTGAATTTTAATCACTCATTGCAGCAAGAGAGAGAGCCCGCTCCAGTCCTCAGTGAGTTCCGGATCTAGTCACGCCGTCTTGGGACATCCCATCAGGCGGAGTGCATGCGGATGTGTGTGAGGACCTCCACTCCGGGCCTCAACCTGGTCCATGAGCATTCGGGGGGATGTCATGCAACACTTCAAATATTATCATTTAAAATCATACCACTCATCAGTCACGACACTGCATTAAAACATGGTTACAAAATGATTGGCAGTGCTTTGAAAAACCTGGCGGGGACCCAAGTGCCCCCAGGTGGCAGGTCCAGCAGCTCCAGGCTCACTTCAGTGTGTGGTCAGGGAGACGCCCTGGTGACCTCTGCTTCCTGGTGGAATCTGCCCAGGACCCTGGTGACTGGCTGGAAGGGAATGTCAGGCTGAAGCCCAGGTCTGCTCAGCGAACCCCAGAGCAGAGTGGTACTTCCCTGGTCACCTGACTTATTTTGCTCCCACTTACCTGTCAAGGTGAATGGGTTTAGCAGGTGTCAATCAAAACCTTGTTTTGGTGCATCGCATCACCAAGTAGCAATGGTAGGAAGTAGGCAGCTTCCTCGTCCCTCTAACTACAAGAGGCCATCCAAGACAGCCAAGTGGGGACAGTGTGATCGGAAAGTTCTAGAATCTAGATGCACACCCTTGACTGGTGCACGAGCTATTTTGTTTGGTAAAAAGCAATGTCAGCTGGATTCGGCTAATTTTTGTAGCAGGATGCAAGAAATAGCCAAGCAATGAAAGTCCTTTTCAAATGGATTCAACCGTGTCTGAATGTTTGTGGCCACTCTGTGCTGTCTTCTAGGACATGCGATGGCAGAGGGATTTGTTTTTTTCCAGGAGTTTGCTTCCAGGGCCAGGAGTCTGCTTCAGAATCACCCCTATTGGCTGCTTAAAATGCACACAAACATTTAAAAATGGAAATATAGCGCTAGGGCCTGAATGTTTGTGTCCCTTTCTTCCCTAAATTCATTGATTAAAACCTAATCACCAGAAGACGGTGTCAGGAGGTGGGGCTCTGGGAGGGCTGAGGTCACCAGGGTGCAGCCCAGGAATGGGACGAGGTCCTTATAGAGACCAGAGAGCCCCCTGCCCTCCCACCCTGTGAGGACCAGGAGCAGGCGCCCTCTCTGAGCAGGAAGCAGCCTCAGCAGCCCCGAGTCTGCCCCGCCTGGACCTGGGCTTCCAATCCAATCTACAAAGGTGGAGGTGGCTCCAGCAGCCTCAGAGGTCCTGACCTGACTCTGATCTGGAGCTGCCCGGCCTTCTGTGTCTCCTGAACCTCGTTGCACAGCCTGATGTTTAGCATTTCTATCATGCGGTGCCTGTGGGGAAGCTCAGAGAGTCGGACACCCTGTGGAATATGTGCAAGACTTCCTGTGACTTCAGACAGGAGGGTTGGTCCTGGGGTTGCTTACAGGACATCTCATTCCGTGACTTTGGAAAAGCCATTCGACTCGGTGTTCCTGTCCATCAGGAGTGACCATGCCCATAAGGCTGTTTTCCACTCTGATTTTACAGCCCAGCTTTGGTCACCAGCACAGAAGTCCCGCCAATCTACTGTGGGCTTGATGACAATTTCTATGAACATAAGAACCATATTGCTGGGATTCATATCCTCCCAATTTTAAATAAATATTTTAAAACATTATTATGTATTCCAATGCACATTAGCATGCAGGGAATTTATATTTATTCATGTAGGAATAAAATCTAGAAGAAATGTTATAACCAGTCAAGAAGCAAAAATTCTTGTTCCGAAAGAGGTAGATGATGAATAATTATAATTTTACCTAAAACAAACCATCCCTCCCTCCCCACAAAGAAACTCATTTCAATAATGCTTTTGTCTCCTGCTTTGAAAAGACTTTGAAAATAACTCACGATAAAAGAAACTACTTCACATTTTTCCCAAATAGGAAGAAAGGAGTTCATTGGAATAATTGAGAATAGCAAGAAGCTTTTTTGCGACAAGCGAAGGAAATGTGAAGGTCTCTATGTTCATGTGGACCTTGGAAGCAATGCTCTGCGATCCTGGAGCTCCACGGACCTAGACCGATCTCACAGCCCTTCTTCATCAAGTCACGGGGCTTGTGATGAAGCAGCACAGGGATGTCCCCCCGCCAAGTTAGTAGCTGATTACCGGGTTCAAAAGAATAACCCTGTGTGAGAGAGCACGGTGCCGTAGTCATTAAAGCAATCAGTCCTTCTGTCTTAGAAGCAAAGCAGAAGCCCCTGAAGGACGCTCCCCAGAGGCACTTATCTTGACAAGTCAGCTCTCCAGGGTAGCAGCGTCCTCCTGGTTCTTGGTCCAAAATCTAAGAACATGGAGAAGGTCAAATGATGGGGCCAGAATCGGCATGTTTATTTCCCAACTCTGTTTCTTTAAACTTCTGTAAGTGATTTCGAAGGCGTGTGAAGGAGTGGGAGAGGCTGGGGGTCCTTGACTCTTGGAATTGCAGAGACAGCCGAGATCTCCACAGGCAATTGGACCAGGAGAGCAGGAAGCATTTATTGCATTTGTAGCACTGGGGCTGTTTAGCGACCTTCCATCCCAACCCCAGCCGAGGTCTGTGGAGGTGTGGGGATCCTGTGGGTGGGCGGAGAGAGGGGTCGCGTAGGCACAGGGCGGCTAGAGATCCGGAAGCTGCTACATGTGCAGTGCACGTCACTGGCCCCAGGACAGGGAATCACCCAGCCCCGGGGTCAGCAGTGCAGAGGCTGCGAAGCCCCGGGCTGAGACTGTGGGGCTATCAGTAAAGTCCCCGGGCAGGACGGGAAGCACTCGTGTGCATAGAGATGGAGTGGGATCTGGTCTCACTGTAAAGCGCTGGAAGGTGCTGTGTTGTCGCTGGTCTAAGGAGCTTCCCGCAGACCAGAGTCGAGTTTTGGTTGTTTTTGTTGTTTTTTTTTAATGGCCTAAATGTTGGTGATTCTGGTAATTTCGGGAGACACTGTTAATCTAGGGTCAGAGGAAGAGATGCTGTCAGTATTGAAACAGTACGCAGCCATGACGCAGCTGAATATTTGGAAATGCTCAGGACCGACCCCCAGAATTACCCAGGCCAAAAGATCTGTACTGAATCCTTAAAATTCTTTTGTAATTTTTTTTATTCTTTTTTTTTCTTACTTTTATAGGCTGCATTTTGATTCATTGTGCACAAATGGGGTGCAACTTTTTGTTTCTATGGTTGTGCACCATGTAGATTCATACCATTTGGGTAATGTTTATAGCTGCTCAATTCACAATAGCTAGACTGTGGAACCAACCTAGGTGCCCTTCAACAGATGAATGGATAAAGAAACTGTGGTATATATACACAATGGAATATTATTCAGCCATAAAGAAGAATAATATTATGGCATTTACTAATAAAAATCTTTAAATTTCTAAAATTCAAATTTTATGCTATAGCGGCATTTTTTTTAAAATATGGGCTGAACTTTCTCAGCCCATGAGTGGGGCATGGTTACCCTTGACCAAGTAGCTGATTCTCTACCTGTTTGTTCCCAGTTCCTCCCTGTGGTTGGTCCAGATGGCCGCCATATGTAATCTCCTCCTGGTGGTTTCTTCTCTATGGACAGCCAGATGCAGGCTGATCCTGGAACCTTGAATGGATTGTACAGATACGCTGTAATGACATCATGACCCCCTCTCTGTAAGGTGACCTCCTGCAAGTCAGACCTGCTTGCTTCAAACCCACTTAAAATGCCCCTGATGATGACAGATGCAGGAAGGGCCAGGGAGAGGGGGCTCCCTGGTGCCGCTGGTGGGCATGGATCGAAGGCAATGTGCAAAAAGTCAAACAGGAATAGAGTTATCCCCAGGCCCAGCAGCCCCACAGCTGGGCGTTTATCCAGAGGATTGGAAATCAGAGCACGGAGACACGTCCGCAGCCCTAGTTCACCTCAGAGCTGGTCACAGCAGGCGGGGAAAAGAATCAGCAGCAGCAGGCAGCCCTGGGTGTGCCCGGGAGTACACACAGCCACCACGTGTGCACAGAAATAAGGACAGCTTCTAAAAAGCAAGATGACTGGTGAAATTCTGAGTCTAGTAGGGAGATTCCTCAGAAAACTTGGAATGGACCCACCCTTTGACCCAGCTGTCCCACTCCTCAGTTTATACCCAAAGGACTTAAAATCAGCACACTACAGTGACACAGCCACATCAGTGTTTATAGCAGCTCAACTCACAATAGCTAAGCTATGGAACCAACCTAGGTGCCCTTCACCAGATGAATGGATAAAGAAACTGTGGTCTATATACACAATGGAATATTACTCAGCCACAAAGATGATTGAAATTCTGGCTTTGGCTGGTAAATGGATGGAGCTGGAGAATATCATGCTAAGCGACGTAGCCAATACCAAAAAAAACAAAGGCCGAATGTTTTCTCTGATATGCAGAAGCTAATTCACAATAAGGTGGGAGGGGATAGGGAAGAATAGAGTTCCTTTATATTAGGTAGAGGGAGTGAAGGGAGGGAAGGGCGTGGGGTGGGAAGGACAGTAGAGGAAACAGACATCATGACCTCATGTGCATGTGTGGCTGCATGACCATGTGATCCTGCAACATGTCAATCAGAAAAAGGAGAGATGACACTCCATTTATGTCTGATCTATCAAAATGCATCATTGTATTCCACTGTCATGTGTGACTCATTAGAACAGATAAAATAAAAAATTTAAAGAATAAATTAATACATAAAAAGTATAAAAAGATTTTTTTAATAAAACCCACTTTCCCTGAATAGACAAATCCTTCAAGACATGATGTGATACCTTGCGTTACTTTGTCCCAAAACACCAGGACAAGTGCCCTTTTATTTTAACTTTTCCTCAGGCAATTGAGTCAGGAGACTTTCTATTTCCTGAGAAGCAAACACGTCGGATTCATGAGTTGTGAGTTGCAGCGCGTGGTTAGGGTCTGTCTGCTGGGCTGTAGAAGCCGCGGGTGCACAGGAGAGAAGGGAGTGGGGTCCCGGAGCCCTTCTGATTGATGTTCACAGGGAGAAAAAACACGGTGTTTTCACACGCACTGCTTGGAGCGCTCTGTCTGTTCTTGGCTCTCTCTAATTGAAAGAGCTTCTTTGTGTGGAAGGTTCGATGCCTTCCTCAAGAACAGGCCACTGAGCCACATCCCCAGCCCTATTTTGTATTTTATTTAGAGAGAGGGTCTCACCGAGTTGCTTAGGGCCTCGCTAAATTGCTGAGGCTGGCTTTGAACTCATGATCCTCCTGTCTCAGCCTCCCAAGTGCTGGGATTACAGGCGTGCGCCACCACGCCCGGCTGTCATTTATATTTATAGGGCATTTGAGGATGAAAAACAGACGCAGCTTTAGATGCGACATAGACATGGACTCTGACACGGTTACACAAAAATCATCCACACTTGATTGTCTGGCTTTAAGGAAGGAAAGGTGTCATTGACCTTACTTATCCCTCCAAATCCCTCACCCCTTTTAGCCCCCAGGCAACTCTGCTAGATTTAGAGGGGGAGAAACAGGAGGCATCAGGTTGTATCCACACCTTGCTTGCTGTGCCACTTCAGTAGATTCTTAACCTCTCTGTTCATCAGGTTTTTTTTTTTTTGTTCCACTTGCAAAATGGGAATGGAAACTGTTTCCCTTTCGTGTGAGAGAGACACGAGAGTTCGACACATACCATGAAATATTAGTGGAACAATTTGTGACCCTACAAGTTACACAACTGTTGCTCTTTGTGTGATCACAGAGACTCAGTCGATCTCCTAAAATACGAATCGCCGTTCCCAAGGACGCAGCAGCGTATTTGTCACTTCAATGCAAGTCTGATTCCTAGGACAGCTTGCCGGTGGGACTTTGGATCCCATCTCCTGAATTCTTTTCTTGACTTTCAGGACCTTGGATTCCATGAAGTAGGAGAGATTCCTCTTTGGTCTCCGTTTCCTCATCTGTGGACTCTGACAGCAGGGACCTTTCCTCAGGACGATTCCTGGGATCCTCAAAGGTAGGATAAGCGTCCAGGAATTTTAAAGCATGTAAAACTTGTGGCGAGTTGGAAGGTTTCGGGGTACTGTGATTTCCCCTAATAGCAAACCAACTCCTTATTTCTTATTTTTCTAAATTGATGGATAATATTAACCAAACTGCAAACACTGGGCATGTAATATTTGATGTATTCCTGGCAAACATGATCCTCTACCCTTAAGAGAGAAGATGTGACTGGGTGTGGGGGGGGCACATGTATAATTCCAACAGATAAGGAGGCTGAGGCAGGAGGACAGCAAGTTTGAGGTCAGCTTTGGCATCTTAGCGAGGCCCTTAAGGAACTTAGCAAGACTCTGTCTCAAAATAAAAGAGAAAAAGGGCTGGGAATGTGGCTCAGTGGCTCAGCACGCCTGGGTTTAATCCCCAGTACTGAGAAAAGAAAAAGAAAGAAGATGTGAACAGCTTTGGGACATTTAGCAACATATGAGGGAGAATATTTGATGGTGAAGTAAAGGAATGAACAACAGCTGTATGATTTAAACTTCCAGAAAGTTCCCTAGAAATTAAAGTAAAAGGAATTTTGACTTTGCACTGTGCACCCTAGAGTTGGCTGGAACTAATTATATTTCAACTTGAAATGGATCCACCATTTGACCCAGCTATCCCACTCCTTGGTTTATGCCCAAAGGACTTGAAATCAGCGCACTACAGTGACACGGCCACGTCAGTGTTTATAGCAGCTCAACTCACAATAGCTAAGCTATGGAACCAACCTAGGTGCCTTTCAACAGATGGATGGATAAAGAAAACGTGGTGCATATACACAATGGAATATTACTCAGCCTTAAAGAAGAATGAAATGATGGCATTTGCTGGTAAATGGATGCAGTTGGAGAATATCATGCTAAGTGAAATAAGCCAATCCCAAAAACCAAAGGACAAATATTTTCTCTGATATGTGGATGCTGATCCATAATGTGGGGATGGGGTGTGAGTGGAGGAACTTTGGATTGGGCAGAGGGGAGTGAGGGGAGGGAAAGGGGCAGGGGGTGGGAAAGTTGGTGGAATGAGATTGGCATCCTGACCCCAGGTACCTGTATGATCACACAGATGGTATGGACTCTACATCATGCACAACCAGAGGAATGAATAGCTGTGCTCCACTTGTGTTCAATGAATCGACGTGCATTCTGCTGTCATGTGTAGCCAATCAGAAGAAATAAAAATTAAAATTAAAAAGTAGGTAACTCAGTAGGTATATATATATATGTGTGTATATATATTTCAAAGATGATTTGAGCTCTCATTCAAGATATATATATAAAATCATATATATGTATATATCTATATCTATATATATGTATATAATCTTCCACAAGTGTTATTTTATCCAGAATGTTCTATGTTTGCATCAAAAAAGAAAATGAACCTGTGGACATTTTTGTGAGTGAATGAGAGACTTTATGTGAAGATGAATGATGGAATATGAGTCTTAAATATACAATGGAATACTATTTAGCCATTAAAAGAGTCTTATTGTCTCATTATTATAAGTGCAATGATTTTCACGTAAATTTTAGGATTGTCGCTTACCCATGTACAGTCTCGGGCAGTCTTATCTTTGGGTAGCTGTGGCAGATGGATTTTTTAAATATTTTTTTAGATGTTGATAGACCTTTACTTTGTTCATTCATTTATATGTGGTGCTGAGAATCGAACCCAGTGCCTTGCCCAAAGTAGGTGAGCATTGTAGCGTAGACCAAGACCCCAGCCCCGGCACATGGATTTTTGCTGTTGTTTATAGTTCTATTTTTTTCATTTTAATGTCTAAATTTTATTTGTTCTAAAGAGTTGCACCTGACAGTGGAATGAATTGATGCACTTTGACAGATCAGACATAAATGGAGTGCCATCTCTCATTTTTCTGATTGACATGTTGCAGGGTCACATGGTCATGTAGTCACACATGCACACGAGGTCATGATGTCTGGATTTTTAATATTTAAAAATATCAATCTGCCTCTACCTTTTGCTTCTGCTTTACCCAAATTAGAAAACGCTGCCTTTCCCAATAGATACACACTTTTGCATCTCTTCTGCTTATTGAGGTTCATAAGATGCAAACAACCAACACCTAGAAAACCAGTCTCACCAAGAGAAAGGTCAAGAGAAACCTCCCTCGGCTTCTGCTGGAGATGTCCCTTAGGCTGTCCTCAATCCCAGTAGGAAAGGACCCTCCAGGGAAATAGTTCCATGCACACCACTGGCCTCCAACACGGCCCTGCCTGTCTCACTGGATCCCTGGCTTCACAGCTGAACTTTGTGCAACCAGCCGGTGACCAGCCTCACTTCCCTTCAATGCCTGCTTTGTGGCCATGAATCTGTCCCTTGTCTATCCGACTTCAAACAGCGCGAGGTCCTCCTGGGCTTTGAAGTCGGGCTAATCTTTGACACCGTGTGCAAGAAGCCCCTGGGAAACTGAACCGGGTCCCACAGATGCCACTGTGGGCGGCCAGATCCTGCTTTTCCCAGGAAGCACACAGCCCCTGCCCCTGGATCCGGGGTCCCACACCGGGCATCTTTGGGTCACATCCCAGGTTTGCTCCTGAGCCGCGTCCGCTCACTCTGCTTGCAGGCCTGGCTGTTATTTTCTGTCTCCTCCTTGGATGTGGCATCTTTGCGGAGGCTGTTCATGCATCAAGCCCTATTTGTCACTGGTCCTATGGGAGGTGGCCTTGGCTCACCTGCTCATCCTCAATGCAAAGACCACCTGGTGGGAGCAGTGAAAGGCTCTGTCCCCCCGGAAGCAGGCTGGGCACCGTGCACACAGCTAAAGCTTGGTGGACTCACAGACCAAGTTCCAAGCACCTGCAGGATTACAATCCCTCCTCCTAAGTTCTGGTACCTTGGAGGGAAAACTTCACGCCTCCACGTGCTACCGTCACTCCAGCTCTCGCGATGTCTTTCCCGCTTAACTCCCCCTGTTCAGCAGGTCTGCGCTCGGACGTCCCTCAGTGTAGAAGGTGCACACGAGGTCACTGGACTCACATGCAAGGACGACATCCATCGCTCCATCAAGGGCCCGTTGCTGATTGCCAAAGCCCCCCTGCTGGAAGTGACGTCCACCCAGACAGTCACAAGGAAAGAAGCTGCAAACCTCTCTAGCCAAAATATCCCCCATGGTCAAATTCTGACCGTGAAGCCAAACTTTAAGATGTCATTACTCTTTGCATCTGTTGAATCCCAGGCCAGCAAAGCTCTCCTGAAGACACGGGAGGGGCCGTGGCGTGGTGCATCCCTACAGAGGCCGCTCTCTGGGAACTTCCCATCTGGCCAAACGGTACTCAGACTTTTTTTTTTTTTTTTTTGGTGCCAGGAATTGAACCCAGAGGTGCTTAACCACGGAGCCTCACCACAACCTTTATTTTTATTTTTTTATTTTGAGACAGGGTCTCTCTAAGTTGCCCAGACCCTCCTTAACTTGCTGAGGCTGGCCTCCCACTTGTGATCCTCCTGCCTCAGCCTCCCAGGTCAACAGGATTACAGGTGTGCACACCAGGCCTGGTGCAATCCCGTTTCTTGATCAACTTAATGTTACAGTTCAACGGCTTCCATTTTTCCATTTTAGCTTTCGGGTCAATGCCCCGTTTCTTCCTTGACTTATCAAATTCTACACATTTTTTTTATTTTTTGAAATAAATGCTTATGTGTAGATTTAGAGAATACATCATGATGTGGTAGAAGACATTCAGGCAGAAAAATATTACTCTGGGTGACACAAATTAACGTAGGTAACATCTCTCTGCTGTACAATGTCCGCTGTTGTTCCTGAAGCAGGAGCGGCGTCGATGGATGCAGCCACCATCAATCACAGAGCTCAGACGGTTCACTATGACTCACCAGGTGTGCACGTCTTTCTTCTGCATCTCCTCTTCTTCACTGCAGAACATATTGCTCCATTATTAATGGTAGTACTAGGGGGCAATCCTTTTCCTGAACTGTCTCTTCCCGGTTCAAATTCCTTTGTTCACATTTTTCAGATGTAAATTTCATCAAGGACTTTAAAAGGTTTCTCGACTTTCAGTTTGTGGGAAGTTGGACCTTAGACAATTTTAGCCAATATCAGCAGATAGAGTAGATAGATGGGTCAATAGTTAGACTGATAGATAGACTAGATCAATACATACATCGATGGATGGATGGATGGATGGATGGATGGATGGATGGATGGATGGATAGATAGATAATGGAATGGATTCATGGGATGGATGGATAGATAGATAGATAGATAGATAGATAGATAGATAGATAGATAATGGGATGGATTCATGGGATGGATGGATGGATGGATGGATGGATGGATGGATGGATAGACAGACATAGAGATGGATGGATAGATAGATAATGGGATGGATTCATGGGGTGAATGGATGGATAGATAGATAGATGATAGATGATAGATAGATAGATAGATAGATAGATAGATAGATAGATAGATAGAATGAATGGATTGATGGGATGGGTGGATGGATGGATAGATAGATAATAGATGGATAGATAGACATAGAGATGGATGGATGTATGGATGGATGGATGGATGGATGGATGGACAGAGATGGATGGATGGATGTACAGATAGATACATGCATATATAACTAGATGGATGGAGAGATATCAGTGGTCAATAGATGTGATGGATGGATATCCACTAGGGTGATGCAGGATAGATGATAGAGTGATAAGTACAGATGATACATAATGGCTGGATGGATAGATGACAGGTAGACAGGTAGGTAGGGAGATACATAAATTAGACAAATGATAGATTAAATAGGTGATAGATACCCATTGATACATAGGATGGATGGATACACTGATGTGGCTGTGTCACTGTAGAGTGCTGATTTTAAGGCCTTTGGGTATAAACCAAGGAGTGGGACAGCTGGGTCAAATTGTCCATTGCAAGTTTTCTGAGGAATCTCCATATTGCTTTCCATAATGGCTGCACCAATTTGCATTTCCACAGCAATGTACAAGTGGACCTTTTCCCTACATTCTTGACAACACTTACTTTAGCTTGTATTTTTGGTAATTGCCATTCTGATTGGAGTGAGATGGAATCTCGGAGTAGTTTTGATTTGCATTCCTCTAATTATTAGAGACGTTGACCATCTTTTCATATAGTTGTTGATCGACTGTGTGTGAAGTGTGTGTTCAGTTCCTGAGCCCATGTATTGATCGGGTTATTTCTATTTTGGGTGTTAATTTTTTTGACTTCTTTATATACCCTGCAGATTCATGGTCTATCTGAGGTGCATGTGGTAATGATTTTCTCTCAATTTGTAGCAATCTTTAAGTGTAATCAGCCTCAATATTTTTTTTTTAAAAATCGACAAATCATTTCCAATCGTGAGGAGACTGGTTGATTCCACAGAGTTGGAATATCCTCCCGGCAGAGAGTGGATGTCGTGGGCACACAGGGGAGACCCCTGCATGGATCGTAGAGCCAGGCGCACTGCACATTTGATAGTCAGGGCCAGACAAGGGTGGAGGCCAGCCTCTCCCAGGGCCTCCTGACACTTCCTGGAGTGTGGGTGAAGTTGGGAAATGTTGGTCCTTTGTGTGTGGAGGGCAGACACACAGGCTGAGACCTGCCTCTTCTCTTGCTCTCCTCCTGATGATCTCCCCGGGCTGGGCTGCGTGCTCTTTGCCACACTTGAGTCTGGCATTAGCAGCAGTTGGAGAGTCAGAAACGCAAGCGTGATGGTAGGTTCGCTTCTGTGGGTTTCCAAAGGCATGGCCTCCCCTCTCCTCCCTGTGCGTTTGCTCAGTTGTCTGAGTCCGGTCCACAGGAGCTTGGTAACTGGCCACAGGAGGCGGGGTGACTGCAGGAGGCAAACCTGCTCTACTGAGTCTGATGCCGTGGCGTCCAGCCCAGCCCAGGGCATCCGCGTGGGTGCTGAGTGTCCACTCCCAGCTTGGTTTAAAACCAAAGGAGACCTGGGAGGGAAAAAAAATGAAGGTCCTTATTCATAAAATGCAAAGTGCTCACTTCTTAAAAATTTTTATATTCCATGCAAAAAATTTAGACCGAGTTCACAAGCCGAGGCCAGAAGCATGGGCTAGAAATTGGGGAGCTGAGTGTTCTGGCTTCAGAGAGGGACGTCTGTGATAAATGACATCCGTCCGTCCATGGGGGCCAAAGGTCACGCTCCTAGGACTCAGCGTGGGAATTCCCCATGGAGTCCCTGGGAGGTGGGCGGGTGGGGATGTGGACTGGGAGGGACTCCTTTCTTTTCTTGTAACCATTTGACTCTTTCTATAAAGCCCTCTCTTAAGCCAAGAAAGTTAAAAAATAATACATATTTTGTGCAACCAAGTGGGTTCTTCTCTATGCGGAGTTGAGGGTTTGATACTCTGCCCTGTCACTGTGGAGAAAGTTCTGATGATTGTTTCTGAGTGCAGGGGACCACTCTGATCACTCACTCTTCTCCTTCAGAGAAGAACGTGGAAGGAAACCCTAAGGGACGACTTCCCAACGCACCAGGTACTCCTTGCCTCTGTTCTAGGATGAACGTAAAATTAATTTCCAAAAGGAAACAGGAGCGGGTGTTCCTGACCTCAGACAGAAATGACAGCTCTCGGTTCATAGAATGATCTATGTCCCTGAGCAGCTTTTCAGACATGCAGAATTTTTTAGATATTTGATACAGAAAGCTAAGGAATATCCCTTGGAAGGTGTTTTAAAATCACATCCACTATAACGCAGAGTATCTTTCCAGACCATCTCCTTCTGTCCACCGTGAACACTCACCCCAAGGGCCAACTACGGTGGCCCCCAAAGCTTCCCCTGGTCCCACTGCCCCCCAGCACACTGTTGAGGGACCCTGCTCATCCTTCTAAGCTGTGAGTCCTATGATCTGACCCCCTCACTGGAAGGAACTTGCTGACCCCCATTGAAAACTCTAACAGTGGCCTCAAAGTTGTACCCCCTCCCCGGACTGATAGGAATAAAAATGAAGACCCTCTTGTTATATACCCTCTTGCAAAAAATGGAGATGTCTTGACACTTTTAAGCCCAGGAGAAGAAGCCAGGAATTAAAAAGAATCCCTACTGCATGATTCCATTTACATTAACTCACGCAAAGCAAGAGCAGGGCAATGCCCCCCCGGGTGACGGGCATTTGCCTTCCAAAGAAAGGACTTCCAAATGCATGGATGGGTGACTGGACTCTTGTGCTCCGTGCAGAGTTTCTGAGACCCGTTGATCGATTTTGCTTTTGCTCCTGCATTTGGCTTCTGGCTTCACATGTCCCTGAGCAGAATGGTAAGATCTGGTCAGCAGAAGAGTCGCCCCCGGTCACGGCTTCCCACCTCCTCTGCTCACGCCGGAGAGCAGCAGGTTTAACCACTTATTACATAGAATGTCACAGAGAATGTCTTCCAAACCCCGCACCAGGGATGAGTCAAGCTCTTGAAGCAAAGATCTGAGCCAAGCAAACAGAAGCCAAGGCACCTTCAGGAGGTGAGCTGAGAAAAACACAGGGAAATTGCATGCGTTACGAAATCCCCCACCTGGAGGGATGGGAACCTCCCCACAGGTTCCTTTCAGGGCTGCCCGAGGCCAGGATGGAGTCAAAGGACCCCGAATCCAACCTTATTAGGGCTGAGGTTGGCGTCCTGGAGAAACTTGTGTGCCAGGATTACGGGGTGAACAGGCGCTGCTGACCTGAGATGGCCCTGCTCCAAGTATTGAACTCATTTGCAGAAAACAGACCCGTCACAGCAAGCTGGGTTTCCATCAGGGACTGCTCTGTCTCCCCAGCAGGGAACTCTCCAAAACACCAAAGAGGGATTCGGTCTCAGCTCAGCAAATGGACTTCCCTTCTTTCCTTGAACCTTTGAAAGACGTGCAAGCAAAGTTATCCTTAAAAGACCCTCCCCACTTTTTTTTTGTCTTGCAAAACCACCTCCTACCCACTCCCTTGCTAGGACCCTAAGAGAGACATCCTCTAAGCAAGGAGGCGCTTGGCAGTTTGCCAAAACAAAATCCCAGGACACTCAGAAACACCCACTTGCATTTCTATAAAGATCGGAAATCCACAGTCCAGTCTCTCTCAAGAAATATTTTAAGAGCCACATCTTTGCATTCAGAAGTCTCTTTCCTAGACGTGACCTCAAGGGGGTAGCCTCAGAAGCCAGTTTTATTCTGGGGAACCAACAAACACAGAGATGCGATCGGCCCAGGCTCTTGTGTGAAAGAAAGCACTCTCCTCAGGCTCAGCCAGTCACCGGATGCCAAAATGTGCATCTTGACCAAACTTGATCTCCACTCCGAGGTTGGAGCCAGTCAGATGCGATCTGCAAGGTCTGAGAGGCGTGTGCGTCGGGGGAGCTGGCGGTGTGGGCTGAGCTGAAAGGGAATCCAGATGAAGAGGCAAAGGGAATCCAGGTTCCACGCCAAGAGGACACTGAGGACTGTGTCCAGGTTTCTCAAGTCTCCTGATAACCCGGGTCAAGGTTGCCCGGAAACCGAGAATGTTATCAAAGACACGGAGGCAGAAGCCTGTTCAGGGTGGCCGGCTGCCACCTTGGATCCCAAATGCAAAGATGCTGGTGACTGTAGATATTCTCACATTACAGCCTCTGAGCGTTTTTATGAACCAGTCTGCCACCTACACACCCAGGCAGACGTGAGAAGTCTTTTCCATTTGGATGGAATTTTCTAGGTTGACGGCTCAGCATTTTTGCCCCTGACCTGAGACTCACAATTCGCCTGGGAGTTAGGTAGGATTTTTATCTCTGTCTGTGGCCGGGAGAAAGCAGACTCGACAACAGGGGAGTTTCGCCCCAGATCGCGAGCTTCAGAAGCAAGTTCCTCCACCGCCCAGTTCAGGATGTGGCCGGCCGAGAGAATCCAGAAGGAAAGGTTGTGGAAAGCTCCTTTGGCTGCTGGAAGGGAGGAAATCCAGAATCGTCTTTCTCCTGCTTCAGGCTGAGACTCAGGATGTCTGAGCTGTGAGGTCTGTGCAGAGCCCCGGGAGGGCTGTGTCCTAACCAGGAAGGTTTATTTACTGAGCAAGTCGAGTTCCGTATAACTTGTATCAGCCTCGAGTTGATGATCG
>JAJEJO010003132.1:60986-73712 GCA_020662805.1 Glaucomys volans
TTTTTTTTTTTTTTTTTTTTTTGGAACCAGGGATTGAACTCAGGGACACTCGGCCACTGAGCCACATCCCCAGCCCTATTTTGTATTTTATTTAGAGACAGGGTCTCACTGAGTTGCTTAGGGCCTCGCTAAGTTGCTGAGGCTGCCTTTGAACTCGCGATCCTCCTGCCTCGGCCTCCCAAGTGCTGGGATTACAGGCGTGCAATATAGTATGCAAGCCTGTGCAAACTTAATCCTTTTTTTTCTTTTTTTGCAGTGCTGGGGATTGAACCCAGGACTGGGAACAGGACTTGTTCTGAGGACGGAACAGGCAGGGGGGTGGTCAGAGCTGGGCACCGGAATCCTGGTAGGAGGTGGTTTTCCGGTGGGGCTCCCAAGTCCGCAGTGGCGTTTCGTCTGTCATCTCCCCGTGGGAAAGAACGTTATCACTAAGGCGCTCGACATTCATCTGTCAGCTGTGGGTGAGGCCGTCCTCTGCTCCCTTCCGACGCCTCCCCACAGATTGCATCTTAGGACGAGGTCAGCACAGGAGCTGTCTCTGACCTGCATGGTCACTATCATTTCAGAAAGTTCCTGGTGGGTAGGCAAACGAAATCCAGCAGGTATGTCCACTTTGGGCAGCAGAGTGCATTCCACGTTCTGGATCGAATCCGAGAAGGTGGCTTTTAAATTTGTTCCATTATCCGGTCTGTGGTTTGGGTGTTGCTGCCTGGCTCATGACACTGGTGATCTTGTTCTGCCCCTTGAACCCACCACGAGGTTCTGCCTCCTCCGAAGCCCAAAGCAGTGGCTCCACTCAGTTAATGGCTGGAATCTTCAGAACTGTGAGCCGAAATGAACATTTGGTCTTTATAAGTTACTTATCTCAGGCCTTTTGTTAGAGTGACAGGAAGCTGACTGATGCATAGGGCTTGTTCCTTTCCTTATGTCCTTTCCTTGTCCGTTCAGTTTTAGTAGCTCTGCTTTAGGAGAAACCAATTGCTTACATCTTTAACTAGCAAAAAAAAACAAGGGATGAATGTTTTCTCTGATTTGCAGAAGTTAATTCACAATAAAGGGGTGGGATAGGGAAGAATAGAGGTACTTAATATCAGGTAGAGGGGAGTGAAGGGAGGGAAGGGCATGGGGTAGGAAGGACAGTAGAGGAAACACATCATGACCTCATGTGCATGTGTGGCTGCATGACCATGTGATCCTGCAACGTGTCAATCAGAAAAATGAGAGATGGCACTTCATTTATGTCTGATCTGTCAAAATGCATCAATGCATTCCACTGTCAGGTGCAACTTGTTAGAACAGATAATATTTTGACATGACAATAGAGTGTGTTTTGACATTACACATATATGGAATGTAACCTCCCATTCTCCCGGTTGTATTTGATGTGGAGTTTCACTGGTCATGGACTCATATATGAACATAGGAAAGTGAGGTCAGATTCATTCCACTGTCTTTCCCATTCCCATTCTGCTCCCTTCCCTTCATTCCCTTTTGTCTAATCCAATGACCTGCTATTCTTCTCTCCCCCTGCCCCCTTATTGTATGTGAGCATCCACGTGTCACAGAGAACATTCAGTCTTTGGTTTGGGGGTTTGGCTGCTTTTGCTTAGCATGATACTCTACGATTCCATCCATTTACCAGCAAATACCATAATTTCATTCTTCTTCATAGCTGACTAATATTCCACCATAGATAGATAGATAGATAGATAGATAGATAGATAGATATAGATAATCACAATTTCTTTATCCATTCATCTGTTGAAGGGCACCTAGGTTGGTTCCATAGTTGAGCTATTGTGAGTTGAGCTTCTATAAACATTGATGTGACTGTGTCACTGTAAGGTGCTGGTTTTAAGTCCTTTGGGTATAAACTCAGGAGTGGGACAGCTGGGTCAAATGGTGGGTCCATTCCAAGTTTTCTGAGGAATCTCCACACTGCTTTCCAGAGTGGTTGGCTTATTTCACTCACCATAATATTCTCTAACTTCATCCATGTACCAGCAAATGCCATCTTTTCATTCTTCTTTAAGGCTAAATAACATTCCACTGTGTGTATATACCACATTCTCTTATCCATCCATCTGTTGAAGGGCACCTAGGTTGGTTCCATAGCTTAGCTACTGTGAGTTGAGCTGCTATAAACACTGATGTGGCTGTGTCACTGTAGGGTGCTGATTTTAAGTCCTTTGGGTATAAACTGAGGAGTGGGATAGCTGGGTCAGATGGTGGGTCCATTCCAAGTTTTCTGAGGAATCTCCACACTGCTTTCCAGAGTGGCTGCACTGATTTGCAGTCCCATCAATGAGAAAATCTGTTATTTTATATTTCTGTAGAAGTGAGAAATGAGCCTCATTGGGATAACACTGATACGTTGGTGAGCTTGGGTCCCTCTGGGTCACTTTCTTGCCTTCTCCTGCTTCTAGATGCTTGGCCTGTGGCCTCCTCCTCCATCGTTCTAGCCTCCACCTCTGTAGCCCTGCCTCTTTCTCTGACCTGAATCCCCTGCATCTCTGGGAGTCTGTGGTTTGCACCTGGTTGATCCAGTGTGACCTTCCCATCTCAAGGTCTTCGACCTAATCAAGCTGCAAAGTTCCTCTTACCACGTAGGTGACATCTGCAAGGTTGTGGGTTCAGGACACACTTGCAGGTGCTGTGGTTTGGGTGGGCATCCCCAGAGGTCCAGGTGTTGAGGCTCAGTCTCCAGCCCTGCTGCTCTTGGCAGGCAGTGGAGCTTTGAGGAGGCAGGAATGGTAGACATCTGTGGCTCATGGGGGTGTGCCCTTGAAGGGGACAGTGGACCCCTGTTGGTTGCTTCCCTTCTGCCACAATGGGCTGCCTCTACAAACCCCCAAGCAACAAGGCAGACTGGTCATGGAAGGGAACTTCCAAAGTCCCGAGCCAAATGAACCTTTCCTCCCTACAGAGGAATGGCCTCAGTTACTCCCTTACAGTAATGGAACACGGACCATCATAAGGGGGCACTATTTATCCTCCACAACTGATAACCCATATATGTATATATTCACGTGAAGGCATGACCTTCATGAAAGAGAAAGAAAATGGATTGATAACCATGGGAATTGTACCATTGCGTTTGTGTGGGTCTGATGAGGCTGTTGTAGCAAAGCCTCACCGTTCTAGGTAGTTTTTAAGCCAGGCATGGTGGCACACACCTGTAATTCCAGAGACTCAGGAGGCTGAGGCAGGAGGATTGCAAATTGGAGGCTAGCCTCGGCAATTTAGGAAAGCCCTAAGCAATTCAGTGAGACCCCATCTCTAAATGCAAAATAATAAGGGCTGGGAATGTGGGTCAGTGGTGAAGCACCCCTGCGTTCAATCCCCAGTACCAAAAAAAGGAGTTTTAGACAAATAGTCAAACTAGAGATCCAAAGACCAAAGTGCCCACCCAGCTTTTAATCAGCTTAACCACATTAGCTCAGCAGTCTGCGGCGGCAGTGGGCAATCTGCACTGCGTGGAACACTTTGTCAGCCTGAGAAAGCCCAGAATTTTCCAGAAGTCTCTTGAATACGGTGAGGGTTGCTAATGGGTTGTGCCCACAGGAGTAGAGTGAGAAGGCTGATGGTTTCTTTTTTGTTTTTTCCAAATAAATATTTTGATTCTTTTTCCCTCCAAAATTGTCTAGAAAATTCTTCCAAGAGAATCAAGTTACACTAAACTTATTATTATTTTTTCTTTTTTTTGGCGGGGAGCGAGGGGGACAATGTCTACGTTGAACCTTGATTTATTGTCCTTTCTCCAAGGTCTCTCTGATTCCCATTGCTTGAAACGATCTAGCCTAACTCCTGCGATGCTGAAGAGCTTGATAAAAGCATGCTTTGCTAATTTTAGCGCCGTGTCCGCTACCGAGCTACCATAAGAAAAGGAAATAATGCAAGTCGGTAAACCATTCAGGAAACGCCATGGAATGCACTCTATTCCAGCAAAACACAGCACTCCATGAAGCAGCTGGTGCGAGGTCAGGGGCTTGTGTTTTGAGGGGAAAAATAAATTCATTTATTTTTTGCATTACTGCAAAAAATTTGCGTTATTGCAAACCTTCTCACCCAAATCTCTTCCACGCAACAGAGACCGTAGGAGTTTGTGGCTTGGTCACTGAGGTGCTGTCTTGCACATCTGGAGTGAATTTTACCCTTGGATGGATCTAAACAAGGCTGTGAAAATCCCAAGCTTTCCAAATTGCATGCCGTAATGAAGGAATTTCTTTGTGCACCCAGAACACACATTGGAAAATTGAGGGGTGAGAGGGTCCTGGAATATCCAGTTGTCTGGTCAAAACAAGGGAATCTGTAATGATATGGTATCTCCGTTGGAGGCTCAGTTTTCCCCACAAGTTCTGAAATATCAGAGAGATCCTCCAGGCCTCCTTCACACTTAGAGGAGGCCAAAGTGCACCCGCTGGGTTGGTGTCTGCTCTGTGGCCTGAAGTCACAAGGGAGGCATGACCATCTGCTGCATGGAGGAGAGAGGCTGTCTACATCCCTGTTCTAGACTGTCTCGAACCCCCAGAGGCTCCCCACTTTGAAAATCCACCCTCACTCTGGCCCTGGAAACCACCTCCATCCATCCCATCTCCTCCCGCTTGGTCACTGACGGGGCTCCCTCAGGGTCCCGCATGCCACCCCACCCCGGTCTGCTCCGCGCGCTGCATCTTAGTCCATTCCTTCTCCTGTAACGAAATGCCTTAGTCCGGGTGATGGGTGAGCAACCGGAGCGTGTTTCTCACAGTTATGGAGGCTGGAAATTGCAAGGTCAAGGCTGCCGCAGATCGGGCCTGTCGTGAGGTCTGCTTCCAGGACGGCAGCTCTCTCCTGCTGCAGGAGAGACGGGCAGGCTTCTAAGTCCCTGTCACAGAGGTCCCAGTCCACTGCTGAGCCAGAGAATGGTGCTTCCCCACTTCCCCAAAGCCTCTGCCTCCTCATTATATCACAGGGGGCTTTCGACCTAAGGATTTGGGGGACACCAACCTTCAGATCATGAGAGACACGGATTCAAGATGGAAGTTGGAGAATGCCCTTCCTATTCAAAGGCAATCAGGGGCTTCCCGACTCTCTCAAAACCAAAGTCAAGTCTTTGCAAAGCCAATATGGCCCCAGGAGCGTGGTGCACGCCCCATCACCCCCTCACCTCTGTGGACCCGCACTCTCCCCATTACTGTCCCTTGGGTAAGCCACGTCACACCTGCCTCCTGTTCCCCCTGACTCATCCCAACTCCCCTCAGCTCTGGGCTGAAATGCCGTTGACCTGATAAATCATTTGAATGCATGACAAGATGCCAGGGCGCCGTGGGAGTCGGAATAAACCAAGGCGTCAAATGGTGATTCAGGAAAAATGCGGAATCCGTGGTGGGTGCAATGGATTCAGTCAGAGAGTTACATGCAGCTCTCTGACTTCACAGAGGCACACTACTTAGGAAAGTCTCACACGGAGATCGTAACCTCTATTTCAGATCTCCCCAGGGGCTCGAGAAATTAATGCATATAGCATTTAAGGACATTCTGTGAACGAAGTCACTGCTGGGATTCATGAAAGATATAAAGCACAGCAACCTGAAATAACGTGTGCTGATTGTTTTAAGAAATGGAAACACACACACACACACACACACACACACACAACCAGTTCTGTTGGATTACTGGATTTGGCTTCCATTTTCTCATTCTATTTTTATCAATAGATCGAAATGTTGTTTTGGTTCTAAGGGAGTTTTCTTTTGTCAGAGTTACTAGTAACTCAAATGTTTTTTTTTTTTCAGTCCAATTATTTCCCCAGGTACTATTTATGGAGAACCCATCCCAGATATATCAGGGTAAATGGAACAAAGCCCCTCTCCTGATGGAACCAACTTACTAGGAAGGAAGGAAAAGAGCCAGCTGGACTGGTGCACACTCCCTTATACCAGCTACTTAGGAGGCTGAGGCAGGAGGATTGCAAGTTTGAGGCCAGACTGGATCACAAAGCCAGACTCTGTCTTAAAAATAAATACATGAATGACATGAATGGATGAATGAGTGGATAGATGGATGGAAGGAAGGAAGGAAGGATGGAAGGATGGATGGAAGGGAGCGTGAATGGATGGATGGATGGATGGATATATGGATGGATGAATGGATGGGTGAATGGAAGGGTGGATGAATGGATGGAGGGATAGATGGAAGGATGGATGGATGGATGTATGGATGGATGGATGGATGGATGGATGGATAGATGGATGGATGGAAGGGTGGATGGATGGATAGATGGATGGAAGGAAGGATGGATGGATGGATGGATGGATGGATGGATGGAAGGGTGGATGGATGGAAGGAAGAAAGGAAGGAAGGAAGGAAGGGAGAGAAGGAAGGATAGATGAACAAGCAATGACTCCCTTTCGTGGTGCAGGGGGCCACAGTAAAGCAGAGTGAGAGGGGTGGTGGTAACAGGTGGTGAGGGGCTATTTTGGATAGAGTGGCCTGATCTTTGAGCAGGTAGGACCTGAGTGGAATCATTCTGCATGACCAGGAGAATAGTCACAGGCAAAGAAACAAGCATCGCTTCTGTGACCCCAAGTCAGCTTCAATCAGAGCCTCTCCCCTCCTCTGCCGCCATGATGGAAACAGACCCTTCTAAACCCAAGGGTGCTTGTCTCTAAAGAAGTGGTTCTTTCTCAGAGAACCTAGGCTCCCACTGACCACAGGACATTTGCCCATGCAGGGAGACATTTCTGGTTATCCCAGCAGGGATGCTTCCCAAGATGCACAGGTGAGCTTGCAGGAGAAAATTGTTGAACCGCAAAGACAGTGGCAGTGCCCTGGCTTAGCATGTGGGAGGAGACGCTAAGGAGTCGGTGAGCAGGTAAGGTCTGTGCACACAGCACAGGAAGCCAGGAGCCCTGCTCATCTCGCCCAGGTAAACGGGAGCTGAAGGCAGTGCATACTTGGCCTAGCAGGTCCCTGTCCCCTGCCAGGGTCCTGCCAATAAACCACAAGTTTGCAAAATACCAACTGAGGGAACAAATGCAAGGGTGGGTGCATCCATGAGTCAAGGAAGGACTTCATTTTAGGGTTTTTAAATAATATGTTCAATAAACATTCAGAGACACCATCCGAGCATCAAAAGTCCACCTGGGAGAACCGTGAGAAATAAATCTCTGCGGATGACCCAGAGAGTGAGCGGCAGACCCAGATACAAACCCATTTTCCTGCACTTCTACAGCTGCAGATCTTGCCCACCGAACCGGGCTGACTCCTGATGTTTTTTGAGGGCCAGGGAGAAAGGTCTTGGGTTTTGTGCCCAGATAGACGCAGGATCAAACCTTGGTTCTGCTCCTCATGTGAATTTTGATGCAAGTCCACCTCGCCTGCAGTGCCTGCCCAGGGAGGGATTCCATTACCCTGCATTTCTTTAAATACCAACTGATGTTTGCTTAGATATTCCAAGATGGTGTGTCCATACACCACGACCCTTGTGGAATCTGCTTATTCAAAATTATTTTGAATCAGCCCCGGGATGAAGAAAGGTGCAGATATTAAAGTGAGTGTCTGCCTCTCTACTCAGAAGTTATTAGTGTTATTATGAATTTAATCCCATCAAAATGATCCATCTTTGCAAATTCAGTGAATGATTGTCTGCATAGGACTAAAGGGCCGTTTTCCTTCACGGGGTAACTAGAAGATGTATTTTAAAAGAAATGGGAGCTGTAAATGCTCAGGTACAGTATCATTCTGCTGGGCACCATTTCTTTTGAAATCCCGATATGTAATGTGAGCAAGGTAATCATTTTTATAAATGAACGTGGTTTCATTTCTATGCTTCCAATCTTTGCTCTGCATCCTAATGGCTTAGGGTTTTTTCCCCCTTTCTAAAGTGAAGAAAGTGTATTTCTTCTCCACCGTGTTGCTGCATGCAAATTGGTAGAATGTCAGTCTTTTTGCAGATTCATTCATCCCCGGGGCTGGGTGGTGGTGGGCCATTCTGGCTTTAATTGGTGTTTTCCTGAGGAGTAGTGCCCTGGAGTAACTTTTCATATGCTGATTGGCCATTCAGAAGCCCTCACTGGGAAAGTGTCCATTCAAATCTTTTGAAAATGTCTAATCAAGTTGTATTTTTTTTTTTTGTATTGATTTGGAGAATTTCTTTATGCACTCTAGATTCCAGTCCTTTTGAGACTATTATAACTATTCCTTTAACTGGTTCCTTTTTGTTCTTACCCTACTGAGGATTGAACCCGGGGCCTCGTGCATGCTAGGCAAATGCTCCCCCTCTGAGTTGCACCCCCAGGTCCCTTTGATTCCCTTCTTGCTGTCTATTGCAGGACATAATTTTAATTTGAACGAAAACCAATTTATTCATTGTTTTACTTTCATGGCTAGTGAGTTTTAGGTTGCATTTTAAAAATATTGTATACCCCGAATTTATACATAATCTAATTTTTTTTCTGTAAGTTTTACCACCTACATTTTACAGATGAGCTAGGACCCATTCATATTCGTTTATTTGAGGTAGAAGTAAAGACTTATCTTTTTAAAAATACTGCCATCCATCTGAGCTACGATCACTATTTCATTGACCATCTGTCCTGTTTCCCCGCAGTGAATTGCTGGGGCACCTTATCACAAATAGAGTCAGAGCTGGGTAGCCCTGAGTTTCACATCTAGAATCAGAATTTGGGGGGGCGGATAGTGTCTGCACTGAGCATGTGTAGAGTTTTTTCTTGTCCGTATTCCCTAAATAATGCACTATGATGATGATTCACACAGCATCTCCATGAGCATTCACAGTGTATCGCAATGCAATACGTTGTACTCAGTATGTTACAATGTGATACATTGTATCAGGCGTTTCCATCAACGTGTTGCCGCGTGGTGGGTGTTTGCTACAACGTGATACATTGTATCACGTATTTATCACAATGTGATGTGGTGTGCTGGGTGTTCGTTACAATGTGATGCATTGCATCGTGTATTTATTGCAATGTGATACATCATATTGGGTATTTATTACAATGTAATACATTGTATCGAGTGTTTGTTACAATGTGATGCATTGTATCAGGTGTTTGTTTTGCATGAGGCGCTCACATCATCTGGAGATGATTTAAAGTTTGCAGGAGGATGCGTGTAGGTTGATGCCTACAGACATTTGATGATACATCTACCATGTTACTCTAGAAAGACCCTGACCACCCTAGGAGATGGGTGCCTCCGGGGGTCCTGTGGATATTCAACCGATTATGGATAGTGAGAGAGAGAGAGAGAGAGATCTGTAGGCTGACTGTCTATCCTGGGGCTTGTTTGAGATTCTAGATCTGTTTTCCTGGTCTTTTTTCTATACTACTGCTTTGATGAATGGAGCGTCATTAAAAATCTTGACAAATGTGATCAACTAAGCTCTGGACTTCAAAACTGCCCTGATAATCTAGGCTCTTTGACCCCCTGCCCCCCATCTACATTTTCCAGGGCAAACTCTTCAGTTCCCACAAAAGTCCTGATGAAATATTGATAGGGAGAGCACTGAGCCCATTCATCACACTGGGGAGAATGGGAAACTTAAAAATGCCGAGTCCTCCAAACCACAGACATGATCTATCTCTCCTTTTAGGTCTTCAGTTTCTATCAGCATTTTGTGTTATTTCCTGGGTAAAAGTTTTCCAGTCCTTGGATTTATTCACGTGGATGCGTATCTCTTCCTTTATTTATTTGGTGTCTTACCTTGAAGCTTCCAATCCGTCATGCCTGGTAACAGTTCCACGTTTTCATGAACTATGAAAGAGTGATTGGATGCTCGCCTTGGTCAAGCCGATAATATTGGAAGTCATGTTTAAAACTCGTCCCTAGCTTCACACGACTTGGTCAAGATACTTAGACAACAGGCTAGATCCATCTTTCCCATTTTCATTGCTTTCCCCATGGGGGTCTCAGCTAGATTTCCCTCCAGCCCACCTCACACCCTCCCACCACGCACCACTTTAGGCTAAGTCCTTGCTCAATGTGGCTCTTGCCAAACTTTCTTATCATGACTTTGTAGCTTCAATTAAGTGCTCACAATGCAAATTCTCCCACCTCATGTCTTTCTCTGGCTGCATGCACTTCAGATACCAGATCAAGCCAGCCACCTTCACACACCTGAAACATCACCTTTGCTTTAACCACTGGGCTCTGATGGACTTCCCTTTCCTCCATGATGCTGATCTCTTCTCATTTCTGTCTTTTAAGAAACACAGAGATTGAAATTTGGTTTTAGGGGAAGGGGTGCATCTCAGTGCGAGACCATGTACTGGTGTTTTGGTTGGTCTGAGGTGTCCCCCAAAAGCTCATGTGTGAGACAAGAATGTGCAGAGGTAAAATGATTAGGTTACGAGAGTTATAACCTAATAGTGGGTTAATCCACTTAAATGGACTAACTGGGTGGTGACTGTGGGCAGGTGGGGTGTGGCAGGTGGGTCACTGGGCACCTGCCTTTGGGGTTCATATCTTGTCCCTGGTGAGCAGAGCTCTCTCTGCTCCCTGGTGCCATGTCCTGAGCTGCTCTCCTCCTCCATGCCCTTCTGCCATTTTGTTCTGCTCATCTTGGGCCAGAGCCATGGAGTCGGCCAACCATGGACTGAACCTCTGAAACCATGAGCCCCAAATAAACTTCATCTGATCTAAGTTGTTCTTGTTGGGTCTTTTGGTCACTGAAATGCAAAAGCTAACTGAAACACCTGGGTTCAATCCACAGCTCCAAAACTAAATTGGATTTAAAGAAGATATTTTATTACCCATCAGCCAAATACAGCCACATGCTTCTTTGAAATCATGTGTTTTGGGTACCCTGCAGATTACTAATTTGTGGAGAGTTTCCCTCTCTTCCTTCCCTGGACATCTTTGTATACCACGGAGTATTTCAACAGAGTCTTTGCTTCACAGCTGATACTTAAAAAATACATGTCGACTTAAATCTAATTTTAATCCATGCAAATAGACAACCATAATGCACAGTGCTATCTTTTCTATTTAGGCTTTGTCAGCCATGGGATCCGAAGAAAACCTTTGAAGTGCTAAAGTGAAAAATAGGCAAATGTTCACTCTCCTCTGCCTGGAGCCTTACTGAAGAATTCGGAACTTCCCGTTTTTTAAGCATATAATTTATGTACATGACAAAGCAACCCTTTGTTTTCACAAGTCAACATTCCTAATGCAATCTGTCAAAGTGCCTTCTCAGTGAATTGCTTTGATCAACATGCCAGCTCCGTCAGTTCCTTTTAAGGTGATGAAAAGAGAGAGAAAAAGAAAGGAAAGGAAGGGGGAAAAAAATAAAACTTTTTGCAGTTGCAAGAATAAAGTAAATACAACAAGTCTAGACTTTTCTGCATATTTTTAGACGCAGGCTTGCAAATAATTTGACTTAACACTCCCATGAAGCAAACCAAAATTTGCAATTCAAAGCTCCTGTTTTTGTTTTATACCAGACTTGGAATGCCAATTTCAGATTCTACCTGCATCCATCGTCACCCGTGAGCAGGTCCTGAGCATGCACAGGCTTGACGGAACGAAATGCACAGCCAGGGAAGCAGGCCCTGAGCTGAGTGTACCCGAGCACCAGCACTTCCAGGGAAAGGCAAATCTCTCTCGGCTAGAGACCACCTCCTGCAAGGTCTTCCCTGTAAGGATGGGGTCTCGGTGACTTGTGAAATGCCTTTCTTCTCTGTAGCAGTTGGTCTAACTAGTGGAACTTCGTCAAATGTCCTGGGCATATTTTTCTGGCAATTATAAATCAAATCAAATTTATTCATCTCCACCCACCCCTTTGCAGGGGTGTTGGTATTATTTTATAAAAATGTGGGAAAACAAGACCTTTTGATGACTGGAGATGTAAAATTGTCGATTCAAATACTAAATGGTCACATGATGTGCTTAATAAATATATATGTGCACAAAGATCCACTCTTGCATATACACATTGAGAGGAAATCACATGCACCTCACTTTGGTAATTACCCTATCACCGGAAGGTAGTCACCTTGCTCAGTGAGCACCAATCCCTGCACAAAATTTGATCAGACTTATAGGAGATTTTTTTTTCCCCTTTGGATATCTCCATCCTTCTATTGAGTCCTGAATCTTGTTTCCTTAGGCAGGATGACGGAAGTCATTTATTGAAGAACACTGTGAAATTCTTCCTCCACTCACCCTCGAAGAATCCGTCATGGCGACTAACCCGTGAGTACTGTGTCTGTTGGGGAGGGCGGGCAGTTTGTCTCTGTGATTTTTATTTCCCACGGTGTGACTGGATATCAATGTCAATCAGATAATCTTTCGCTTCCCCTCCAAGTATTACCAGGATAAAGAAAAAGGCAGAACACCCTTCTAGAGAAGTCAGCGTGTCCTTGGGATGAAAGGCTTTGCTAGGGACTTCTTTCAAAAGCATCGGAAGTGACAGCAGATCGGTGTGTCTGATTGGCTCCGTGTCAACATGGGCAGGGCAAGAGAGGGATCGCCGGCTGCAATAGAGGCTGCTGGAGAGACTCAGAGGCCAGATGGTGATGTCACCCAGGGGAATGCCACCGGGGACACACCCTTCAGGTGGCACCTCCCCTGCAGGGTGAGACTTCATGACTTCTTTTGTTTGCTGGTTTATTTTTTAAATGAATATTGTTTCTCTTTGACCAATCATACATTTATGGGGACAGTATCAGGTTTTTGTTTTGTTTAGTTTCTTTTTTTTTTTTTTTTTTTTTTTTTTTT
>JAJEJO010003132.1:76026-91747 GCA_020662805.1 Glaucomys volans
AGAAAGAAAGAAAGAAAGAAAGAAAGAAAGAAAGAAAGAAAGAAAGAGAAAGAAAGAAAGAAAGAAAGAAAGAAAGAAAGAAAGAAAGAAAGAAAGAAAGAAAAGGAAAGGGGAAAGGAGAGAAGGGGAGAGGAGAGGAGAGGAAATGAAATGAAATTCCAAGTCTTCTCATGTCCTTGAAATCAGAGGGATGGAAAGAGATTCGCTTTAATATTTCCCTGAGTTTATGGGTTCATGATTTATTTGTGAACACTGAAAAATCCTGACCCTTATCTGCGGGGACATAGAAAACATTCGTTGTTATCAGATACTGCGATCCAATCCCCAATCTGAGCACCACGGTTTCAGAAAATAAGTCCATTTTTCTCCTTTCTCAGAATATTGGAAAACTGCACCTAACCTCAGCAAATCCACCCCAGCCAGCGTTAGGCTCTTCTGTAACACTCGACCCTAGAGATGTGTGCTTTTTAATTTTTCTAAAAGTGCTGTTTTCTCAGGCCTTCAGACATCAACAGCCCTGTTAGGTAAATACACGCACTCAGGGACATTTGCTTTATCTTGGAATTTCTTCCCCTTCACAAGATGTCTCACTGAGATTGACTGGGAACTTGGTCAAATGTTCCTATTCAACAAAATATGTTGTTTTGTAGATTGGCGTCGAGTGCCTGAGTCATTTCAGTTATGAATAAAATAAACACTGGACTCTTACATACTCCTACCATGAGAAAACGAGTCTCCCCTCTCGAGTCTGCAAGGGAATTACTGAGAAGTTCCGCATCATTTCAGGGAAGTGGATGCACCATGATTTCATTTCAATGCGGTTTCGCTTGTTTCTCCAAATTAGAACGATCTAGGTCCAAGTGTACAAAAACAAACAGGAAATTGGACACTGTTGGTATTTCTTGCAAGAATAGTGTCAGACATCACGAGATAGATATGTCTTACAGTCGCAAACACGCGCACAATTTTATTTCTGGTTTCAAACAAAACAGAGAAGAGGAAAGACCAATGATTGTTAGGCATCAACTATGCGTTAGGTCTGAATCTTGCTCAGAGATCATAAGCCCACTCTGGTTCTTGACGTGGAATCTCTGGAAAGCTTGAATTTCTTACTATTTCCTGCAATAGAGCTGACTTATAAAATTTTAGGTTAAATTCTGTGCACTTAAGAATACAATGAAAAAATGTTTTATAATGCATGAGGTTTGGTTTGTACTGCAGTGTGGGTCTTGAAGGTCACCCAGAGGCCTGTGGGTTAAGGGTTGTTCCCCAGAGTGGAACTGCGAGGAAGTGGTAGAACTTTTAAGAGGTGCAGCCAGTGGGGAGGTCTTTAGGTTGCTGGGGGGACTCTGCCCTTGCAGCAGATGGTGGGACGCCAGCCGCCAGAAAATGAGTCCAATGGACTGTGGACTGGAGGGTCCAGAACAGTTGAGTCAGAAAAACCTTTTTTCTCTGTAAGTGGGCTTTCTCAGGTATTTTGTAATGGTGATGGAAAGCTGACACACATCTCATTTGTGAGATGAGTCCAAATGGAATAAAAAAGTGAAGAAACACGAATAGAAACAAAGTTCTACAGACTCCAACCAATATCAGGACTTTCTATAAAACTGGAGAAAGAAGTCTTGTCCTAGTAATAGTTGAAATCGAACTTCCGTAATAAGGACATCTAGAAAAAAGGAGATGAAGTCTTTCATTTATTTATTTATTATTTTTTTTTTTTTTTTTGCGGTGCTGGGGATTGAACCCAGGGCCTTGTGCTTGCAAGGCAGGCGCTCTACCAACTGAGCTCTATCCCCAGCCCAGAGATGAAATCTTTTAAGATTTAAATCCACTCAGGCATTTAAACAAATGAGGGTTGATTATCCCAGATCTTTTAAAGACTGGGGCTCTGTTGGTATTTGAAAGGTTTTTTTAAATTTATTTTTGCTATTTTTTCTCTTTTTTTAAATTAATTTTTAAATTTGTTCTAATTAGTTGTACCTGACAGTAGAATGCGTTTTGATAAATCATACAGAAATGCAGTATGATTTTAATTATTGTTCAGAAAGGTAGTTAAAAAGCGTTGACTGATGATTTGCTTTGGGTTTTATTTTTCAATCAGAACTGTATCTTTAAATGGGATGCCGCCAGGGATAAGAACTATTTCAGATCAAATAAAGTCGCTCTAATGACCAACATAACAGTAAATCATCTCCTATCCACGATTCCATTTTGTCCCGTAATTTCAACATTTTGGGGACTGTTTTTGTATAACGTAGTTTGCATGCACATCCAGGGCCTCCTCCGGATGCGAGAGGTTATTGATGATGCTTAGAAAGGGTCCCCTGTATTTTCACATCACCATTCCGACAGGTATCAACCACCTGCAAAATGGGAAACAGGAAATGCAAATATAAATGGAAACGTCTTCAGTTTGGAAAATGAGACAGGCAGGTATGTGAACCACTCAACCCGTGAGAGTCCGGAAATGACTCAAGGCAGGAACAAAACTAACAGTCAGAGACACAAGAGACTGGCTCCCTCTGTCTGGCATTTCAGATTAAAAATATCGCAACAGTGAGATGTTCACGGCATGACCTTGTGATCCTGCAACACGTACAATCAGAAAAATGAGAGATGGCACTCCATTTATGTCTGATCTATCAAGATGCATCAGTGCACTCCACTGTCGTGTACAGCTCATGAGAACAAATTTAAAAAATTATTTTTAAAAAAGGAATCTATGAATACTCCCAACTTAAGGAGCTAGATTTAAGG
The DNA here is from genome assembly GCA_020662805.1 of Glaucomys volans. Classification (NCBI taxonomy): domain Eukaryota; kingdom Metazoa; phylum Chordata; class Mammalia; order Rodentia; family Sciuridae; genus Glaucomys; species Glaucomys volans. Next base: position 78,784 of record JAJEJO010003132.1, read on the forward strand.
ATGATTTGTTCCTTAGAATAACAACAACCACAACAAAAATAACTCCTTATTTCCTGCCTCATGGAATGTACAATGTCTTTTAAAAATTTTTTGTGCATTTGTTTTAATTAGTTATACATGATATTAGAATGCACTTTGAGACATCCTATATAATGGAGAATAACTTCTCATTCTTCTGGTTATGTATGTATAGTTATATATGTACATGGGGTAATGATGTCCGATTTATTCTGTCCTTCCTACCCCATACACTCTCCACTTCCTTCACTCACCTCTACCAAATCTAAAGTAACTCTATTTTTCTCTAGAACTCCCCCTACCACCATTGTGAATTAGCTTCTGCATATCAGAGAAAACATTCAGCCTTTGTTTTTGGGGGATTGGCTTATTTCACTTAGCAAAATAGTCTCCAGTTCCATCCATTTACCAGCAAATGCTATAATTTCATTCTTCTTTAAGGCTGAGTAATATTCCATTATGTATATATATACACCCCAGTTTCTTTATCCATTCATCTGCTGAAGGGCACCTAGGTTGGTTCCATAGCTTAGCCATTGTGAATTGAGCTGCTATAAACGTTGATATGGCTGTGTCACTGTAGTGTGCTGATTTTAAGTCCTTTGGGTATAAACTGAGAAGTGGGATAGCTGGGTCAATTGCTGCTTCCATTCCTACAATCTCTTGATAAAGACAAATGTGAAGGACAGGACTCAAAAAATAAATGCTACTTTTTTACTATCTGAAATGAACAATCAGTCACGTGAGACACTTGGCCGTCAACAAGTCCATTTTTATAGGAATAACACTTGATCAACCTCTGAAAATCAGTAAAGGTTCCTATGTCAAGACAAAGTAATTCAGGTCAATTCCTTAACCACAAAAGATGAAGAAACTGAAGGTCCAAGGTGGCTGAGCCAGGTGATATTAACCTCAGGACTAAACCTCCAGTCTCCAGTCCAGTTAAGTTGCTTCCAAACACACCAAATTTTGTCTTCCAATCTACTTAAGAAAAAAATGAATTAGAAATCTTTTACTAAACTGCAACTTTTTTTTTCCTGAAGTCTTGGGAATTACCATTTAGTTTTGTTCTCCATCAATTGACTTTATTTATCATTATTTAATCGGTTCAGCTTTCTAAATACTTTAAATTACTTTCTGCACAAGCATTGCTTACATTATCCTGTGAATATAACAAAGAACTCTTGCCCCATCCAAGAGAGAAAAATCACAGGTCAGAAAGAACTTGACCTCTGGAAATACATTTTAACATGCTTAATTATGTGTGTGATCGCTAACTTTTTTTTTTTTTCTGACAGGACCAAAGACAGATTTATCCAAAGATTTATTAGCACAACATGGATTTTTGCGTGCGTCTGTCAAAATCAGCATGAGTTTAAACTTTGAGGTTTACAAAGAAAGAAAGAAGGAAGGAGAGAAAGAAATGGAAAGAAGGCAAAATCTTCCTAATTAACCTATCATTAACAAAAAAAAGTACATGTAAAGAATAGTACATTACAGTAAAGACTGAGGCCTTAATTTAAGTATTGAATGATGTAAGTTTCTTCAATTAAAGTATGTTTAGTTCTAATGTTAAAATGGAAACAAATAGAATTGTTAAAATGGAAATTCTTAAAATCAAGAGTTATGATTCTGCTTTTGATTCCTATAGCTGTATCTGTAGGAAGCTTATTTAATTTAGAAAAGTCAAAAAACCCAAATATTTAATCAGCCACAGTAAGTTCAGACTGAAAAGAATGCAAGATCTCAGACTTTCTGTTTCTGGATGGGCATTTGAGTGCACGTAATGATTTTTTTTCTTCTTTTTTTTGACTTTGCTAGAATTGTCCCATAAACCGTTAATGAAATAGTCTTGCATACAGCATGGGAAAAATCAGGTAAGAAGACATCTCGTCAGTATCTATACTTGGCAAGAGTGTGATTTTGGGGGCTGGGGTTGTAGATTAGTGGCAGAGTGCTTACCTAGCATGTGTGAGGCTCTGGGGTCAATCCTCAGCCCCACATAAAAATAAAATAAATAAAATAAAGGTATTGTGTCCATCTATGATTAATTTTTTTTAAAAGGAATGTGATTTTGTACCAACATACTCTAGGGATTCCTAAAATATAATGGCCTTAGGTTAGTGGGTGTTAGAATCCTTTTAGATCAAACAGGATTTATTTTGAATTCATTTTGAGATGAATTTTTCAGAATATCCTGGAAAGTATGTCTACCCAAAGGGAAATTTAAAAAAAAAAAAAAAAACAGTCCTGCCGTTTTATCAGTGAAGGATGAAGCATGGTGACCTCTAGTGTCCTCTGAGCTGGTCCACCTCCCATGCACTACAGCTCAATCCTCAGAGGAAGGTCCACCTCACCTTGAACTCGAGACACATCTGCTGGCATTTAGAACACCATCACTACCGGTAACTGGAGTTCAGAAGTGGTCTTGCTAAAGACATCTAACATGTGCACAGTAACTCATCCAGAGAATGGCCCTCCTTTCCATTCTCAGCTACCTACCAGGTTCTCTGCTCCATGTGGTGATTCAGGTCTTCAACCAGCAGTAATGTGTTGGAGCACCACCTGCCTCTCCCCATGCACTGGGTCATCTAATGCTCCCTTCCTTCTTCCCCACTGTGTGGTCATCCTTCACTCTTAACTGGTCCTCTAGATCCATGTCGCTAACACACACTGACTCCTGGAATTGCCCAGGGAAGTCCAGGTGCTAAGCTCCCTTGCACTGATAACTCACCCCATGGACCCATCCAACCAAGCAGATCCAAGATCCCCAACTCCCAGGATTCATATGAGATGAGAAATGTTTGTTGTTTTCTACTTTTTTGTTCTAGGGCAATTTGTTACATAGGAAAATCAATACATGTATCTTAGAGCAGTAACGACAAAACTTGGTGTAGTGAATTAGTCTACAAAGAGCATTTATCACTCCTTACTCCATTATTTCTCCCTCCAACTTTCTAGACCAGGGATGGTACAGCAATGTGACTGAACACAGAAATCATTTGTTCTAGGATGTGAGCAAGAGGTTATACTGAGATACACAAGAACCAAGTTCTCCCAACTCCAAATTCCATGCCTCTCTCTAAACTTCATGCCACATTTACTTCCGAGTTTAATTGAAACATTGATTAGCACCCAGACAGTAATCAGAAAAGTGGGCACAAGGGACTGGTCCAGTCCACCTTCACAGTTTAAGTGGTCAGGACATTGCCAAGTTACTATGCTGATGCCAAGTTACCTCGATTATCTCCAAACCAAGAGTGAACCATGTTCTCAGACCACTCACAGAGTTTGTGTTGAGTGCAGAAGATGAAACGATGTTGTTCCAAGATGCTGTGTTACATCTATATGATACAAATACAGGTAAAAGCTACTTAGATCCATGTCACCTAAAACATCCATTGGTTTGCAGAATGAAGTTCGTTGAAGATGGTGAACGTAAATGCAACACAAGCCAGAGGCAACTTTGCTGGAGAAACACAAATCATTTCTGTTTGAATGACAGTCCAAGCTAATGATCCTTCAGACAATTCTCCGGTTGGAAATATGTTCCTTCTAACATGCGTGTCCATCCCAAGACAGGCGAGTCACTTCGGATGATGTCAGATATAAGAGAGGAAGCCCTTCTGGTGCCTTGACATTTTACCATAAAGGTGAGACAATACCTGACACTCACACGGAATGCTTCCTCTGATGAGTTCACAGAACAGAGGATGAAAGAACCTGATGGCCATCTCCCGTGGGGTCACCCTGTTTATATCACTGTTTCATCCTAGCATTTTGGGTTTGTGCACGGGGACATGAGTCTTCACGCTGTTTCTGAGGCCTCGGGATCCATGGGAATGCTTGGTAACACAAGGGTTAATAGACCAAGAAAGCCAGACTCTTGGCTCCATCACCCTGATTCTCTGCCAGAACCAGGGACCAAGTCTGCTGAAAACTTCATTGAGTTGGTGTTGACACAGATTAAGGTCTAATTTTGCTTCATTTCACATAATCCAACCTCCAGGATTTAAAAGCACAGTCTTCCTAGAACTCCGTAGTGGGGTGAGTTATGGGATAGAAATGTGTTGAAAGGGCTGCAGAAGACCTCCTACCTGGATGGTGGTGTTAGTGGCAGGGTTTGCTGTGGGTCCCTTTAAATCATGCATCTGAACTGATTTGGGGCTTCGCTCCTCCACACCCTGGTTTCACATACAGCAGAGATTAATTACATCTAGGGGGCTATTCTGCAAAACGGCTCCCAGTGGGAAAGGGGGCATTTGAAATTTCGACTGCACGATTTACAATCTGTGATGCAATCGTCATTTCAATGCCAGCTGTTATAGATCAGGCGTGTTCACGCTGCAAAAAAAAATCTCAGGGGGGATCACGGAACGAGGGATGATGTGTGATGTATTCTGTTGTTTTGCTCCGTAAGAGCACCTGCGGAAGGGGATTGAGAGAGTTTTAAGGAAGAAAGATGCAGACAAACAAGTTTGAGAGTCTAAAAGCCACGGCTCCTAGATTCCAGTTGGAAGATTAACTTGTGCAATGAGGGAAAAACGTCAAACAGAAAATCCACTTGACCAGGCTTATATAATGTATTTAGATTTCAAACTTAAACAAAAATACCTCTATCAAATTTTTTTTAAAAAATTGAAAATCAGGTAGTCTATAGGTAACCCCCATGTCAGACATTGTTTCCATGGGTTACAAAGCAGAAAGCATGTATGGTGCATCCTCACTATTTATTGACAGTATATGTACAGGTTTGCTTTCTGTTTTGGTTTAGATATGTGATGTCTCCCATAACTCATATGTGAGATGATGCAAGAAAGTTCAGAGGTGAGATGATTAGGTTATGAGAGGTATAGCCTAATCACTGGACCAGTGGACCACTTGGAGAACATCAATGGATTAATCAGGTGATAACTATAGGCAGGTGGGGTATGGCTGAAGGAGGAAGGTCACTGAGGGCATGAATTTGGTGCTTATATTTTGTCCCTGGTGAGCAGAGCTCTCTCTGCTCCCTGGTGCCATGTCCTGAGCTGCTTTTCTCCTCCATGCCCTTCCGCCATGATGTTCTGCCTCACCTTGGGCCAAAGCCATGGAGTCAGCCAACCATGGACTGAGCCTCTGAAACCATGAACCAAAATGAACTTTTGCTCCTCTGAATTGTTCTTGTCAGGTCTTTTGGCCACAACAATGAGAAAAGTAACAAAAACAGAAATGCCTTCTTGCTAAAATTTATTTATAGCCCCATGAATATTCATAACATCTTCATAGACATCCAGAAACTTGTGCAGAATTGTAAAATTTTTCAGTAGACCAAGACCCATGTTGTTTGCATAATTGTGCTTTCTATTGGTGATTTTGCTGTTTCAAAATGGCATCCAAACATAATGCTTATGAGCTGTCTGGTCTTCCTAAGCATGAAAAGTCTGTGCTGATGTATCTTACAAGGAAAATAGGTATGTCAGGTGAGCTTTGTTGAGGTATGAATGATGATGGTGTTTGCCTGCATTGAATGTGAGTGATTCCATGATATATAATAATAAGGTATCTTTTAACAAAAATACATAAATCACAGTCATGCATTGATTGGTTGATGACAGTATGGGCAGATGATTGTAGGCACCTAATCCTCTGATTGCTCTAGGGACAATAGTTTAGGATTTAGTAATTCAGGGTTCATGGTGACTTCATAGATCATAACTACCACAAGTAATGGAAATCAGCTGTGTTTGTACCTATTAGTGTGTGTGTGTGTGTGTGTGTGCGCATGCGTGTATAAATCTGTGAATGTGTATAACACTCTGCCATGGGAGATATGCTCAGTTATCAAGAGAGTACAGAAAATCACCACACTCAGGAAAGAAGGGCAACATAAAATATCAACATAACTCTACAGTGTGCTCGTAAGAACACAGATGTAAAATACGTCTTCCTTCTTTGCTGACCTTGGTGAACCTCAAGTTGGCTCTTCTACCTTCTCAGCAGTTGTATGGCCACTAAACTATTCATTGATTAGTTTCAGTCCACTGAGAGCTTATTGATAGGAAAGAGATGGAAGTGTTTTCTTGGATACTCTCATGCCAAAGATTCTTTGTAGATGTAGGTTTGTTGTTATGATTTCGATATTGAGTGTCCCCCAAAATTTCATGTGTGAGACAATGCAAGAAGGCTTAAATGTGCAATTATTGGGTTATAGGAGCCTTAACCCGATCAGTGGATTAATCCACTTGAATGGATTAATTGGGTGGCAACTGTAGGCAGATAGGGTGTGGCTGAAGGAGCTGGTTTCCTGGGGACATGCCTTTGGGGTATATATTTTGTCCCTGGTGAGTGGGGTCTTTCCCTCTCACCCTGCTTCCTGGTGTGATGTCTTGAGCCACTTTCCTCTACCACACTCTTCCGCCATGATGTTCTGCCTCACCTTGAGCCCAGACCTATGGAGTCACCCAGATACGGACTGAACTTCTGAAACTGTGAGCCCCAAAGTAAACTTTTCCTTTGAAATTGTTCTTTTCAGGTCTTTTGGTCACAGCAGCAGAGAAGCTGACTGAAATATTTGTCTTGGGGAAAAGGTTTAAGTCTCCCACCTCCAGTTGGTAGGTGTCCAGGTGGACAAATATCAGCTTCATTGAATGTGAATTCAAGGAGCAAATAAAATATTGTCTAATAGACACTTGTTTTCATCTTCCAATGTTCTTTCTGTATAATAAATTGCCTGGCCAAGATCAAGGAGGATCTTTTAAAACTATAAATTGAGGGGGGGTGGAGGAGTGAGTAGGTGTTTAGAGCAATGAAAGTCCTCTGCGTGGTGACAGTATGACAGGTGCCAGTCATCATACATGTGTCCAAACCCACAAACCTGCAGCACCCAGCGTGAGCCCTCACGCAAACTGTGGACCCTGGGTGATGAAGCATCAATGTGGGTTCATGGATCATAACAAATGCACCCTTCTCCTGGGGGATGTTGATAGTGTGGGTGTCTATGTACATGTGGAAACAGGGGTGTATAAGAATTCTTGCTTGATTTTTCTATACAATGAAATTCCCCTAAAAAATAAAGGCTACTTAGATCTGGGCATGAAGTTCAGTGGTAGAGCCCTTGTCTACCATGTGTATGGTCCTGGGTTCAATCCCCAGCATCAAATAATAATAATATAATAATGATAATAATAATAATAATACACACATACAGAGAGAAAACTAAAGGAGATCAACCAGAAGTGATATGGATGAATATCGAAATGAACCTGGTTATTCTTTGAAAGGAAAGCAAACCCTGACAATGTGCGATGTAGGAATGGAATCCAAGCATGGGTCCTTGGAACACTGGTCCACAGGTGATGAGATTGGTCATGCGTAGCAATGAGATTCTCTTGCTCCTACTTAAAATATGTCTGGAAAAATAGCATTGATTTAAGCAAAATTCCTTGGTAAAATCAGAAGGGTACTTTATCAGAGAGGAAGTGCAAGACAAATTCCATCTTTGCACTCCGCAGTGAAAACAAACATTTTTAAGTATAACCAGAATAAATAGAAATGTTTGGCCATCATCCAGAATGTTTAAACAATCTCCTGAAATCACTAGTCACTCAAAATCCTTAGAGGACTTTTAAGGAATTCAAAAAGCATGAGAACTCAAAAAGAGATTTATATAAAAATGGTTTCTGTACCCAAGTAATGCTCAGAAAATATGCAAATAAATTGCATTTGCCATAGCAAACAAAAATAATTATATTCCCTGGAGTAAACTCAACAAGTATATGAATGGCATATGTGAAGAAAATCATCAAGCTAAAGATAATTAAAGTGCTTGAGAAAATGAAGGCGTAAATTGTTACTAACTGAGATGACACAATATTGTGGAAATGTTGAACTAATTTACAGAAATCCAAAGCACCCTCAGCCAGATTTCCCTTTGTTGACTTGTGAGATTCAGCTGGAGTGAAAGAACAGCCAGAAAAATAATGAAATGAGGAATTGCAGGGGCAGGGGAGATTGTGTTGGTACCCAGAATGCTGTAAACCTGAAGCTCAAGAGGAGAGACAGCCTCGGGAACAGTCAGATCATGCTCATACCAGGATGGTACCACATGGGTGGATGCCTGTGAAGGGAGCTTACCAAGGCAGGCGTGGGATCTGGGTCCCTACCTCACTCCACACAAAACTATAACTACAAAAAAAAAAAAAAGGGGTTACTTTTTTGAAATATCCTTGCATTTGGGTGGATATCAATTAAAAAATGAAAATGTGAAAACAAATCCTGACATTTCCTTTATTCTCTTTGGAAATGTGCTCTATGCAAGTCAGTGAGGCTATTATTCGGGAGTGGAGGGTCACAGGTCAGTAAGCGTGTTTATTTCTGCTATGGTCCACCTCTGGAGTTAGGGTTAGCCTGCAATGGCCCCAGGTGGCGCTGTTGGGAAGGGGGTGGAGCCTTGAAAGGGCGGGGCCTGGTGGGAGGTCTTTAGGTCATTCAGTGTGTGTTCTTGAAGAGGATTGGGGAACCACACTCTCTTCTCTCTCTTTTCTGCTTCCTGGTCAAGAGGTAAACACTTTTGCTCTGCCATGGATTCACACCATGGACGCGAAACAATAGTGACAACTGATCATGGACTGGAACCTTCCAACTTGTGAGCTGAAATTAACCTTTTTTCTTTATAAGTTTACAAGATCATCTTAGACATTTTATTATAATGACAGATAACCTGGTTATCTAACCCCCAAGTAGCCTTTGCAATCAACCAAACAGTAGTAGAGAGAGGCATGGGTATGCAATTCCAGCAGAGAGTAAAATAACCAATTATAGCATTTTGGCTTATACTTGACAATGTGGTAATTCATGTGGGTTTAAAGGGGTTAAACTGGACCCTTATGTACGATCTTAGTGTATTATTATTATTTTGTTTTTTTTGGTACTGGGGATTGAACCAGGGCACTCCACCACTGAGCCACATCCCCAGCCCTATTTTGTATTTTATTTAGAGACAGGGTCTCACTGAGTTGCTTAGGGCCTCACTAAGTTGCTGAGGCTGGCTTTGAACTCGCAATCCTCCTGCCTCAGCCTCCCGAGTCGCTGGGATTACAGGCGTGCACCACCACTCCCGGCAATCTTAGTGTACTATTCATTTTCAAATTTATAAAAACTTTCACAATATACACACTCTATAAGCTCAATTTAAAATTGTGTATGCCTTTTTGCTAATGTCATTTACTTTCCATAAGCTAACCTCAGGAAATGTTCGCAGAATTAGTTATCTAGAATATAGGAGTGAATATAATCATGCAGAGCCAAAAATCCAGGTGTCTATTTTCCATGTAAGGGGGGGAAAAGCATACTTGTTCATGAGGAAATAATTAACTTATCTTAAAATTGCCGTTGGAAGATCATCCTGCACTTTGAAATGTGACTTTGGAAATGAAGCATGTTATGGAAAGATGAGCATGATATATTGGCAGGTGAAGGTCTTAGAAGAGCCAGTGTTTCCAGATGTCTGTCTCCATGTGTTCTGAGGCTCTCTACCTGGGAGGTAAAGTGGAGGAGCTTTGGAGTGGGTGTTCAGCTCAGAATGTGCAAAACTTATCTCTTTGTACAAATCTATTACTTGGAGAGCAAAAGAAAAAAATGAGAAAAATTATGCAGAGTTCCAGCCAAACTCAGTAATGAGAAAGTCGTTTATTCTAGAAGCATGATTGGGGAGGCTAGAGACATCTGAGCCAAATGAACAACTAATATTCACAACAAGCACTCTGAGCTCGAATTTCAGCTATTTCTCATGAGCTCTGTAGTTCAGACAGAAGTGTCTCCTTCACAGAGGAAGAATGAAGTTCAATTGGCTAGATGCTTCCAACTTTATTTTAGCAAAGATGTTAAGATGAGGAGGCCCGTGCACCTGGAGGATGCAGAACTCAATGCATCCAGAGCTTCTCCTCTGTCCAGACCACGAGGAGGGGAGATTCATTCTCATGAAGACTCCGTTAGTCCCCTTATGGAACAAGAAGGTCAACAGATCTTTTCTGGATCAATGCTATTTGGTATTCACTCTTGTGCTGTCTGAACACAAAGATACCGTCTTTAAGAACTGCCGTAGATTTTTGCATCATGTCGAACTCCAAATCTCTAAGACTTTGCATCTAATTTGTAGGTGAGGCTGAACAAGGTCTGCATGGGGCCGTGTTTGCACAGTGACTTGGTGCAAGCTGCCAATCTAGAAGGACAATGGGTGTGAATGACAGAGAGAGAGGAGTGAGGAGAGTGCCCTCCATCTCCTAAGTCCTGGTTGTTCAGCTTTTCCTAGATTTCCCCGAAATGTCGTTATACCTATAAACACTCTGTGTGTGAGCCTTGGTTCTCCATGTCTGGCAACCCAAATAACATTTCCTGTTAATTTTCATATGTTTCCAGCAAAGCAGAGAATAGTTCCATTCTGGGACACATGGGTAATGAACGTCGCAAATGCTTGAGGCAAAAATCAAGCCATTCCTGAGGCCCTGGGTGCACTTTATTACACACCATGTGGTCTAGGCAGACTGATGGCGTGTGAATGCAGATTTTATTATTTATAGATAAACAACACATTCCATCCAGCTTGTGATTTTTAAAGATGGAGAATATTTTTCAAGGAATGTCTGATCCCACCTAAAAAATGTTTATTCAGAGAAATTCTGCAACACGTTCACCGCAAACCAAGTGATCAGAAGCCAGCCTGCTCACCCCAGGCCAGCTTGTGTTATTATTTGCGGCATGATTAGGTTATAACAGAGCTCGGAGTCAATGTGATGGATTTGTTCACCATTCCAAATCTGCTTGGAGTCTTGGATTGTTCTGTGGCTCGGCTAAAGAAAATTGGAGGAGTGGAAAAGCTTTTTGTCGTGTGTGTGTGTGTGTGTGTGTGTGTGTGTGTGTGTGTTTTCCTGTTTAACTCATTTCAATTTGGATCCGGCAGTGCTGGCCCTGAATTTGTGCTGGATGTGCCCCTGGGTCTCCAACTTCTGCAGGTGGCTGGACGCCTCTCTGTTCTGTCCAAGCAGATGTGTGATGGAAGTGTGAAGCTCACATTAGGCTGGGAAAATGACAGGCAGAGTCACAACCTGTGACCTCTGTAATCACAGGGAAAAAAAAATATGTGTTTTTCCTATTCCATGAAAAAGGTGCTTAAAGTTGTTTACCAGTGGCAGATAAAGGAAGGAGCCCAGAAATGACAGATGGCCTAAGAACATTCTGTCTTAGGAAAACAGTTTCACTGGCTCAGTATCAAAGGAGGACAGGAAGTCACAGCTGTTTCCATGCCAAGCAAGCTGAAGGGTTAAAACACTTTGCGAATGATGTCAGGCAAACCTTGTGTATCAGTGTCGCATGGAGTGTGGGGGGGTGGGCTCTATGTCTCGCAACTTCCAGGAATGAAATCCCCGGGCTCAGGGGAAAGAGCAGAGGAACAGGATTCAGCAGAGTAATTGAAAGAAGGCAGAGCTCTCGGAGAGGAAGGAGCTCCAAGAGAGGGAAGCCAAAGGGTGCCCCTTCTTAAGGGCACACCTGCTGCCCCGCCCAGGTGATTGGCAGGTGAGGATGCTTGCAAGGACCAAGATCTTTAAGCTCCAAGCTGAATAAGCTGATCAGAACTGCATGATCTCAGTCCCTGATGTACACAACAAAGGGGACAGGTCCAGCCTTGTAAGAGGACGCCCTTCAGAAAGGGGTCTACTTTGTGGTCAGCTGTTGCTAAGGGTAGGGAGACAGGTAACTAAGGAAGGGCCCCTGTGGCCCAGGGTCCCTGACAGGATGTCCCCCCATCCTGATGTGTCCTTCAAGAATGCAGGGTCTCTTCCCTTCTCTGAGGCCCTTCTCTTGTCCACCTGAGGGAGGCCAGCCTCCCTGCCTCCTTCTCTAAGGCATCATGAAGCATGCTTTTAATTTTGTTAGTAGTTAATCTGATCTTGTTTGGAGGCTGCAATATTCTCCACTCATTCTGTAAATTCAAATGATGGTATGTCAGGCATGGTACAAATGTCATTGTCCTTGCAAGGACATGGGTAGATGACAACCCTCAATATAAAGTTCAGAGCTTTACTCTGACCTGCACAATGGCACACAGGGTTCCAAAACTCCATAGGAGGAAGTCCAAACGAGCAGAAGAAAGAAATGAGGGAAACAGAAGACAATTCTCAGAATTATCAAGGGCACATAGAATGCTCATAGAACAAATGCCTCCTCCGGCATAAATAGAGTAAAATCCAAACTACGAAATTCAGCAGAGCAAAGGACACCACTGTAACCCATCACACTGAATAAAAAACTTAGCAAAGAAATATATAATATTAGAGAAAGCGTGGAGAAACCATTTTCTGTACACTTGGTGTGCACAAGATGCAATTCAAGAGAATATTCATTTAAAATTGGAATTGCCGGGACCCAACCAATTCTACTGCTGTTTTTTGGAAATGTGTATCACAAGCACACAGGAGAAATGCACAAGGTCATTCTCGCCACGTGTTTTGTGAACTTCCTAAGTGACAGAGAGGATAGAACTGGTTAAAGTCGTTGTGCATCTGCATAGAGACGTGGTAAGAAGATGGTTAAAAACAGGAGAGCATCTCCATTGCCCTAGGAAATGGTTCATTATGTGTTAAATGAAAACAGTCACTAGTACCAAAAGTTTGTATATTTAGTGCAATAATTTTAGCATGCTTACCCCAAATAATGTGTACTAAGTTGTTTTTGAGATGGTAAAGAAATGAGGTAGGAGGAATACAAGTGGTATTTTTCTTTTAATTTCTAGAATTCTTATTCATTAAATTTCTTGTGGATTCATAAAAAATCAGTACTATTTTGGTCTTCAATACTTTTAAGGACACAAAATTATAAAAACCATTCCATCAACTCTTTAATTCTCCTTTCCCATCTCTGAAAATGCCATTAATACAGCCCAGTGTCTAAATTTCCTAACAGGAAATCC
>JAJEJO010003132.1:91757-102887 GCA_020662805.1 Glaucomys volans
TGTCACTTAAGAGCAAGAAAACGCATCCCAATCAGAGGTTGCTACCTGGTTCCACTCCCGTGTGGAGCTAGAGTGCTCGCTAAGTTAATCAAGCGTTCAGCCCAGTTCCTTGCAGATACCAAAAAATGGCAGTTGTTCTGGAAGGTGAATGGTGGTGTCTCGGTTAAGTCATGTAATTATTTCCGTCATGCTCAGATGACTCAAAACGTCTTTAGAACTAAGATGCTTCTTTAAAAATGTTGTTTTTAATTTTGTAAAGGTGGTTTGGGATTGTGAAAACTGCTGCCAGATGTCTGGAGACAATTCCATGAATGGAAAAGAGTGGGAACTACCACTCGGAAAACCCCGGTTTTCCATAGCAAGAAACAGCGGGCTGGGGCTGGGGCTGGGGCTGGGGCTGGGGCTGGGCTCAGGGGCAGAGTGCTGGCCCAGCCTGTGCTCGGCCCTGGGTTTGGTCCCAGCTTTGCAGAAATAAATGAATGAGTGAAAAGCTGGGCTGCTTTTGCAGGGCGTCTTGAGCATCCAGGGCTGGTCAGCTCAGGTCACAGCACGGGCTGGTGGGCACAGCTGAGCTCCGGATCGCACTGGAGGGTCCGGAAGCCACCTGGAATCGCAGCATCCTGGGAAGACAGCATGAGAGAGCATCAGAGAAGCCGTCCATCACACACCTGTCAAGAGCAGAGCCCAGCTCATTGAAATTTGTGAACACAATGTTTCTGCCCTGTTGTAAATGGGTCACCGACTACCAGGACGAGTGGCGTCCTAGTTGTTCTTCTATGAAAACAACAGTTACGGAGGTGGGTGTCAGTGAGACCTGAGATGCAGCTGCAGGACTTGAACTTCCAGGGGTGATTTTAGATCCCAGCGAAGGGTCCACGCGGGAGCATCTACCGTATCATGAAAGCCACTTTTATTCAACGCTGCAGAACTTCCAGTTGAGAAAATCACCTTTGACTGAGTGAATGGAGGGAGATGTCTGAAGATATGCAGAGCCGGGTCTGAACCGTCCAGGATGCTTTTGCACGTCGTGTAGATTAAGTACAGTCCCCAACTTCTGTGATCCCAGAGGATCTCATCGTCCACTGCTCGGGTCATCAGGGGTGTGGGTGGCTGGTGTGGGTCCCCCTGGCAGTTCTGATGCCATCAGATGATTTGGGGGTACGTGTGAGATACACCCTGGACCCCCTTAGGCCACCTGCGTGGTTCCCTTTCAGAACCGCAGAGCTGAGCTGTGAGCGCCTAGAAGCTGCTTTCCCGAGTTTTCTGTAACAGAAACCAGACGCAGGTGCAATCGTCTTCTGCAGCCCATGAATCTCCTAAAAAATCCCTTCCTTTCCGTCTTCCCCCCAGGCATGCAAGACCTGGCTGTGGAGGCATGACCCCTGACCCCCAGGCAACCCACAGCAAGACAACCCAAGCCCACCCCCCAGTGGCCCACCTGTGTAAACCTGCCCTGGATAAATTCCCCTTGTGCTTCATCTGCACCCACCGAGACCTCCTGGCTGAAGATCAGGATGCCGTTGGGTCCACTCAGATCCATCCATGCAGACATCACCAGTGAACATTTATGTGTATGTGAGAATGCTTTATAGATCTATCGATGAGCTCATTTCCAAAAGGAATAAAAGCATTTGATCAGATAGATGTCTTAAGTTTAATTGCTGTTCAATGCAATTTTCACTTATTAAATAAGTGAAAAAAAAAGATACCTAAGTTTTGAGTCATGCAGATAAGAAGATAGGAAGTCATGCAGATAAGAAGAGGTCACCTCCAAAGTGCTCACTGAGGGATTTCGAGTCCTGGAGGCAGCACAGGAGCATGAGAGGGGCCCATTCAGGCTGTGTGGGGACGATGAGAGGGGCTGGGCAACTCTTCACTGGTATCCTAGCCAGGAGGCTGAAGCTCAAAGGGACGGCAGAGGCAGACACACAGGGATGCAAGCAGGGAGAGGAGATGTAGGGTGACTGACAGAAGTCTAACCTGAGTAAAAGGAGTTCTGGTTATGATTGATAACCAGTGAGGTAATGGGCTTGTCTCTATATCCATCCACCCACCCATCCATCCATCCATCCATCCATCCATCCATCTATCCATCCATCCATCCATTCATCCATCTATGCATTCATTCATTTATCTAGCCCTTCATCCATTCATTCACTTAGCCATTCATTTACTCAACCATCATTCATCCATCCCTCCATTCATTCATGATGCTATGGTATTAGTCTAAACATTCATTCATTCTTTCATTCATCCATCCATCCATCCATCCATCCATTCACTCATCTATGTGTTCATTCATTGATTTATTCATCCATTAATTAACACATCCTTTCATTTATTCATTCATGTCACTATCATGTGGTTGCTGTTTGTCCCTACAGAGGCTCAAGTGTTGGGAGCTTAGTCCCCAGAGTGACATTATTGGGAGCTGGCCAAGAGAGTTATCAGGTGCTGCATTTGAAAGGGATTCAAGTATTTCTCATGGGATCTGGTTAGTTCTCAGGAAAGCATTATTATGAAAGTGTGAACCTGGGATCTATGTTCCTATTTCAATGCAGTCTTTGGAGCTGGTGGGTTGAGCTCAGTAGCACAACTCATGTTTAGCATGTGCAAGGCCCCTATCACCAGAAAAAAAAGATACAATCCTTCATCCCACGTGTCTTCTCCCCAGTTGCCATCTGCCATGAGGTGATGCAGTCAAGAGAGGAGCCCTGGCTAGAGCTCATGCCAGTTCATTTGTATTTGCAGCCACCAGAACAATGAGTTAATGTGAACTTCTTTTCATTATAAAGTTAGCCTACCTTGGGTATTTTGTTATAGTATCAAAACCTGACTAATACACCCACTAAAGAATGACAGGATGCTACAACTTAATTGCTCACATGTGCAAGTTATAGTCATCTTTCCATCAAAGCAGACCTCAGTCTTCCTGTGTTTGACCCTTTCCTCCTCATGTCTTAGACAAGTATCCCCTTTTGTCGCTTTCATCTAGCCCTGTATATATCCTCAAACCATTTTGTTTTGGAGGAAGAGGAAGAAGTTAGTTTAAAAAATAAATACATTGTTTTAACTGCATTTGACTTTTGTTTTTTGTCCCTCCCACACTCTTCCCAGCCCACATGATTCCCATCAGCAAACCCATTCCCACCCCTTCCATGGGGATCAATGGAGGGCCCCACTCACCAAATTCCACACATTTCACATTTGTGACCTTACCTGTGTTCCAGTTTGGATCTGGAATGTCCCATGAAGGCTCCATGTGTTGAAGACCCCCTAGTACAGTAATATTCAGAGTGGGGCTTTGGGGAGGTGATTGGATCATGGGCTCTGACCTCACCATTGGATCAATCTGTCCAGGAATCCATAATTTGATGGCATTATTGGAGGATGGTGGAAGCAGTAGAAGGTGGGCCTTGTTGGAAGAAGTAAGTCTTCTTCTGGGCGACGGTGCCCTGGAAGGCTCATCTTGTCCCTGACACTTCCTGGCTCGCTCTCTCCCTCTCTGCTCTCTGACTGCCATAAGGTGAACTGGTCCCTCTACCGTGCCCTTCCGCCATGATGTTTCTGCCTTGGAGCCAGCCATGAACTGAATGTTCTGAGACCATGAGCCAAAACAGACCTTTCCCTCTCTAGATTGGTCTTCTCAAGTGTTGGACCCAGCGATGAGAAGCTGGCGTGCTTTGCGAGTGGGTTTTACACTCCACCTGTGCAAAACCCCTGAAATTATGATCCACCTTGCTGTGTAAGTTGAAGCACTGCATTAATTACACCGTGTGAGGTCTGTACTAGGAATGAACGAAGGAGTGTAGAAAGATGAGAATGGATCTTCAGCCATCAATGAGAACACCTTTTCAAAAGAGCCACTGGGAAATACCTATGTAATCCTTCTTCACAAATCATTTAATTGCATTTATGAATTGATTCTATGCCTTTTTTCCATCCTTGTTCTCTCTCTGTTTGAAAATCAGCTCCTGAAGTAGAAGCATGTGTCCTGGAGGAGAACACTCCTGGACTTTGGGAACTGAGAGTTATTCAATAGTGAAGGGGACCTCAATGAGGCAAGGTGGCCTATGAACTTCAGAGTTAATGGAATCCATGTTGCAGATGCTGCCCTTGGTTTCCACTCTGAGCCATTCATTTGACATTGACTTGGACGGCACAGCAGGCCTGCCTCCTGTCTAGTCTTACAAATAATGACCTCAGCACTCACCGCTTATTTGCTCCAGGTTGGTCCACTTTGGGGAGTTTCTGACCCAGGCCACACCAGCCAGCTGAGATTGGGAGGGCGGTAAGGTCAAGCCTTGCTTTAATTAACCCGAGATCATTTGAACATCACTCCTAATCTTCAGTAATCACTGTCTTCCTAAGTGGACTCATGGGCCACGCTGCTTCTCAAGGTTTCCATGTCCCAGGTCATTGTTAGTCTCAACACTCATTTCTCATTTTAACCTGAAATGTCATTCTCTTTAGATCTGCGTGTTTGCATGTGTCCACACCACACAGGGTCACAAATCCATGGCTTATCTGAAGAGCATCGCCCCATTGATGTCATCGAGCAATGTAAGTTGTTTGTGGTGGTTTAAAAAGGCAGAGTAAGTGGAAATGCTTTATAAACTAACAGAGCTATGTGAACACGTGTGTTATTAGGAAAGAGTCTCAATTGCTTTTTCACAAGGGATGTATTTGGAGATTTTTGCCAATTTTGTGCGACTCTGCACAGGTCCTACTGACTCTGCCCTTCCTGGGTCCAACCGAAGAACTATATGAAGGTTAATATACACTGGTATTCGTAGACACAGCAAGACCTCGGGGAAATTAAAAGAACAAGCCTCTCTGTTTTCCACACCACTATTTTAGCTCTCCCGAGATGGAAATGAGGGTCTACACGCAAAATCTTCCATTTGAAAAATGTGATGTCTTTGCCCATCAATCAATCTGCCTCCAATGTGACAGAGAGATGTCATCAATCAATTTGCCTCCAATGTGACAGAGAGATGTCATCAATCAATTTGCCTCCAATGTGACAGATCTCCAAATGTGAGAGAGACAGATGTGCTAATCCCCCCAATACTAGCACCTGTCAAAATGGGAAGATCCACAGGTTCATGCCTTGATGTCCCGCTTAGCTTTAAAATTCATTCAATTTTGACGTAGATAATGAAAACTTGAATCATTTTTCGAATCCATCCTTGTGAGGGAGCATTAGCATCGTTTGGTATAATGTGTAATAACCACCATCCTGCAAAACACCCTCAACAAACGTCTTCACCTGCCTACGTTATTCTTTATTGCAAATATGTGAAGCACACATCCTAAATTGAGGGGAAAAAGTGTTTGACCACCAAAGGAAACAAACTACTCATTTTACTCTTTTCCGGAGATATTGTGACTCTGTGTAGTTTTTCAAATATTAGATCCCACCCAATTTAAATATGAAACTCTATTTGAAAGATTGCGTGTCAGTGGTTTGGAAAATTACCAATACGCTTAAATTAACAAGATATGGGACATTTCTGAAATGAATCCATTTCTGAAAATTCTGTCCTTGGTTCTGATCACTGAAATCACCTCCAGAATTCTGTGCGCCCGTGTGTTTCAATTAAACAAGAAATCGTGGCCCTCGGGTTCTCATCAGGGTTTACATAGGTAGTGCTTTCGCTCTCTTTATATCAAATCTCAGGTTCACTGTATTTAAAAGACTTTAAACCATTTGAAATATGTGGAAATCATTGCATTTGAATAGTCAAAATTACCCCTTCTGTCTGCCCCCTTAAGAGGCTAAAATCGCTTTTTAAAACTCTAAGATTTTCATTTGAAAAACCGTGGGAATAAAAAACTGGGATGACGTTAGCATTCTTGGAAATTCTGTGAATAATTGTTGCAATTCTCCACTTGATTCTTTAAAGACAACAGAATGTAAGGAGATCACAAATTTCACCAGCCATTACAATCAGGGTCCTCTGTGGCAAGAAGCATCCTCCTGTCACACATGTGCCCACACACAGGCTCAGGTCGGAGTAGAAAGGAACTCAAGAGCTGCACTCAAGGTGTTTGTGCCAACTGCAGGGTCAGCCGCCCGTGGTCTGAGTGACAGCCTTCTCCAGAAGCAAACCTTGCCAGTTGAGATGAGGTTGGTCTGTCCTTGCACCCGTCCACAGTATTCAAACGACACTTGCAAACTGAGGGTTTAGACTAGCTGAATCCAGGGAAAGCATTAGGAAAAGGATGGGGGGTCACTCGAAAGAGATTCAGCTTTGCATGGAAGGGGACTTTTAAGGGACAATATGGCTTGTTCCTTCTGAATGCTCTCGGCTTCTGCCTCCAGGGGGCCCAATATCTGGTGCAGGCTGAAGCAGGCGTACTTGGAAGGTCCCTAAATGCTGTTTGCGTGTTGTCTCTGTTTGACGATGAGAATCAGAATTGAAAATGTTTCTGGTGGTTTTGATCAGGAATCCCTGGGAAGCGTGGAGGGAGAGGAGGGCTCACAGGATGTGGATTCCTGGTATCAGATATTGCTGTTTCCCCTGGAAAGTCCCAGGGCTGCAGGAGGATTCCAGCGGGATTGGCGTTTGCCGGGGAAGCGCCCTGGGAACACCGAGCCCATGGGGAAATCAAGTCATCAGATAGCAACTCTGTCTTCGGGGACGGACGCAGAGTGAAGCTTGTATCCCAAACTGATTTTAAAGAAATTGTGTTCTACACACAGGATAGCATGCCTCAGGAAGAGAAATGCTAAATCAAAGCTCTTGATGGGTTTTATATTTTAAAGTAACTTAAGCAAAGGATCAATGGGTGTTTTTCAGGTGTCCGTCGCTGCAGCGGGGACAGCTGTAGATATTTCTTCCTTAAAATTCAAGAACAGCACCTTGTGCCAATGCATGCTGAATGAAGAATTGTGACCATCAGAACAGTACATATCCTGTCACCTTTTCTGACATCCTTCATACCCAGGGTCCGGAACCACATAGACCGTGTGATACCTGCTGAGGACAGCTCTTTATAGGTAGCCAGCCAAAACAGTCACCAGGCCCGTGCTAAATAGGCCAGCCTGCCACAGCCTTGAGCAGCCAGAGCCGTGAACTAAATAAACCTCTCTTCTTGATAAGTCAGTCAGCCTCAGGCATTTTGTTATGGTTATGGAAAACACAGTACTGGAGTTCCAACTAGAATAGTGTGGGAAGTCTTTCTGGTAGATTCCTAGCTGTACCTGGCTGTGCAGATTTAGATTTCTGAGTTTGTGCCATGCCATCTCTAGCGTTTGCTCAATTCCATGTGCATGTGTGAGTGACTCTTCCCTGACTCCTCGTGAAGACTTTTATTTTCCTGGAATGAATTTTTAGAAAGGAATGCATGCATCTGTGTATATTGCAGCACGTGTTCAAAGCTGTGGTGCATCTGGGAGCCCCACGCGCTTCCAGCTTGCACCCAGGTGCACTTCAGGATGGTCTTAGCTAAGCCCATAGGAGCCTTGCTTCAGTGCAGGGAGTATCCTGTGAGTTAGGCCATACACGGGAGCTGTCAATAAAAGCTCGTTCATTGCCTTCGCCGGTCTCATTTGAGTGTGTCTGACGGATGCAGCATTATCCTCGGCAGAACCTTGACTACAGAAAAGCAAGCAATCCAGGGGCAGGTGAGGAACGATCAGAGTGATGGAAAACTCCTATGTAAAAATGCACAGCAAAAAAATAATAGTTAGAGATACACTTGGGTGAGAGGGGAGCAAAGATTTTAAAATATTGTGGCTGTAAGTGTGATTAGTATCTGGGTTTTTTAAAAGAAAAAAAAAAAAGAGAGAATTCTACCCAAGGGAGATTCAACGGATACCCAGTGATGAAGCAGATTTTTGGCCTTTCAGGTAGGGTATGAATTGAAGAAAAGTCCCTGGTGTTGTAGGTATAGTGGGGGGAAAAAAAAGAAAAAAGAATTGGAAGTATTTCAAAATTATGAACAGAGTAAATTTTAAATGTTCTTACCCAAGAAAACGTTAAGTATTTGACGTGACGTGTTGCTAACTAGCTTGATGTAATTATTTCTTGTGGGACTCGTAGATTACTGCATCACTTTATACCCCATACATATATGCAACTCGAGTGTGTCAAATAATCATTAAAAGCAATTTTTTAAAGAGCTGGAAGCAAACTTGCAAAACTGGCAAGAAAATCTCCCCTCCTGCACCTCTGAGCATGGACTGGCTTGGAGAAAACAGCATCTGGAAAGAGGGAAACTAAGTCTGGCAGAGATGTCTGGCAAATACCACCCTAAAAATGATTTCCTAAACCTCTGATTTGCCTTTGTGAGACAGGCACCCAGCTCTGAGGTATTTTTCTACAAAACGGGTCATCCCAGGCTCATGGTGATAGGAAAGTGCTTGAAACACTGTGGGTATCTTTGGAGTACTCTGGGCACTTCTTGGAAAACCTGAGAGTGTTCCAGAGGAAAAGTTGCTCTTGTTTCACTAAAGTAGATGGTTGTGGAGGAGAAGAGTAATAACAGGCAGAAGCTGGAGCATCCGTTGGTCACAGCTGGAGAAGTCCCTGCCTTGAGCATGCGGTGACGAAGAATGAGAGCCCAGCTGCATGGTGGAAGAATTAAAGACCAAATCATGATGAGCAATAAGCATGGCGGCCAAAGGTGGAAACCACGAAGAAGAGAGAGCTGTGGGGGGAGTTTGGGGAAAAGAATTGGTACATTTCGTCGGTGGGTATGGGTGATGGGTTTGATAGGGAATCGTGGAAAGAAGCAGCCAAGAGCAATGGTGTTTGGAGTCTGACTGCTTGGGAAGATTTCTAGAAATGGAGTCCTACAGGAGAAGATTGGGGCAGGAGAAAGAGTTCACTGTGGGGCTTATTGACTTAGAGAAAGGCATCCAAGCAGAGGTGGATCTGACGACGGAAGAGGTCACTTTGAAGGGCTGTCTGGTGCAATCATGCTAGGTAATGAAGCCCATGAAAGGAAATGAGTGAAGGGGCAGCAGTCTGAACTCTGATCTGGAGTCAGGCGTGGGAGAAGAAGTGGAGCAAGAACAAGAAGGAGGTTGGGAGAAATCAGTGAGGGTGACGTCAGGCAGGCAAAGGGATGGAGTCAAAAGGAATGTCAGGAGCTCTGCAGAGCTGAGCCACACCAGTGGAGAAGCCCAAGAGATTCTGGGCTCTCAGCCTGGTGGCATTTGGGGTGAGGATTCTCGGTGGTGGGGACTGTCTTGTGCACCTCAGGAGGTGAAAGAGCATCCTTATTCTTCATCCACTGGAGGCCAAGTCCCTCCTCCTGCTGTGGTGACGTGCCAGATGCGTCCAGATGCTACTGAATGTCCGCTTTGGAGTGCACTCCATTTGAGTGAGAACCACTTAGACTTAATATTGTTAAAGGGGTAGAAGAGAAGATTGGGGAAAAGGGACAGAGAAAGAAGAAGAAAGGCTATGTTGGCATTGCTTTCTGCTTTGTGCAAATCTCAAGATCCAGCCACCAACTTCAAACCACTTGGTGCTGTCTGAGGGATGGATTTTGTGGACAGGAAACACGTGCACTGTGAGTCCTTTCTCTGAAGCTGGAGTTTCACGAGGACCCTTCCCATCCTCTCTCAAAGTGGAGAGAATGATTCTGGTTTTGCAGGCTCCACTCCCAGCCTGAGCTGCCTTCTGGGCCACACACGGAGCCAGAAATGTCCAGGAAGATGCATTCATTCTGTGCCTGACGTGGCTCTGGCTGCAGAAGGGTGCAGCTGTTCAGAATAGATGTCGCCAACAGAGGAAGGGAGCATTTCCAAAGGAGGGGTCCCCACCCGCCCCTTCGTGTTTGCTTTTTGCCCAGTAGCTCCATTCTTAGGTGTTCCTGCCCGGCCCAGGTGTGTCTCTGGGAGGATGTGATATCCTGTGATCCGGATGCAGGCAACAATGGCTTGAGCAAGGGAAGCAAAGGAATTCTGAGAAAGAGCTGGTGGTCTCTAGATGCTTCGAAGACACAAGGCAGGGACTTGTAGCAAAGTATTGCTTCAGATTGGAAGCTCGCCTGGTAGCGTGTGATGAGAACACCTCACCTCTAAGGGAGGCTTCCCTGCACCCCAGAACCGCACCCCAGAAAAGAGACCAGACAAACCCCAACAGAGGGACATCTACAATACCTAAGCAGCGTCCCTCAAGGTTGTCATGGTCTTGGAAAACAAGCCAAGGCAGGGTCAGACCACACATCAGAGAATGCTAACGGACAACATGGCGGGATCAGGAATGGAGGCTGGGCCAGGAAGAGGCCATCAGGAGCAAAACTGAGGACATGGCAGTAAACACTGGAGGTCAGGGGACAGCATGGCACCGGCCTAACCTCCTCCTCTAGGCAGACGTACCTGGCTGATGGAAGACAGTGACGGCAATCTGAGCGACAGGTCCAGGGAATGTCCAGTACTCTCTTTCCGATGTTTCTGTTTGCCTAAAATTACACGAAAACAGAAAGGAATGGAAACTGAATCCCTGGAAGAGATCAGGAGTGTAAGGCCTTCACATTCACAGCGTGGAAACTGTGATCAGGCTCGTCCTGAGCCTCCTCCGTGAGTTCAAAGCAAGGCAAGAAGATGCAGCTGTCCTTGGAAAATGGAGGAAGCAGTTGGACATGAAGGGGAGCAGGTGCTCCCCAGGTGAGCCCTGGAAGCCCGCCAGGGAGTGAGTAACTGCCCGCTCTGTCCTCAGCCAGCCAGCCTGCACAAAGTCCTCCCTGTCAGAGACGTAGCTCAAGCCACAAGTCCAATAACTCTCAGCTGCGTGTTGCAGCTGAACCTCAATGTCATCTCTACCCAAGCAAAAATCTCATGTCTCCATTTGTGACATTCTCCCATGCAATGCAGGTGTGGTAAAAACATAAATAAATAAAAATAAATCATAAGACACAGCAGGGAAAATTGAGGTAGGCAGGTAGGTTTAGGGAGGACTGAGAGAACTCCAACATCCTCCCTAGTGAGGAGTAGCTGGGGAAAGTGGAGAAGCATGAGCTGTGACATACAAGGAGCAGCTGAAGAAATTGAAGAAGTGGAGTGTAAGAATCAACAGCAAGCAGTGGAGAAGCATGGCCTGGAGAATTTGGGAAGCAGCTTGGGAGAGGGGAGAAGCATGTGTCATGGAGGGTGAGGAGCAGGTGGAAAGA
>JAJEJO010003132.1:102897-118963 GCA_020662805.1 Glaucomys volans
AAGAGGGGAGAAGCATGCATCATGGTGTGTGAGGAGCAGCTGGAAAGAGGGGAGAAGCATGTATGATGGAGGGTGAGGAACACCTGGAAAGAGGGGAGACGCATGCCCTGTGCAGTATAAGGAAACACTGGAAGGGAAATCAACCTCCCAACTTCACATTCCTCCCACGTGTGGAAGGTGCCCATCTCGTCCCCCTTGAGAATGCAATAAAATAATCTGTAAGTGTCTGGCACGTGTTGTGCATTTAAATGTAAGTTTCCCTTTGGAGAAGTCCCCTGCTGCACCAGGCCTGCTTGCTTCCTTGAATCTTTTCCCATCAGATTGCACAGGGCACAGAAGGAATGTGGATCTATAGGCTGTGACCCCCACTCTTGCAAAAGAAGCAGCGGTGGGTCATGCCCGGAGCAACGCAAGTCTTATAGGTCCACCCTGGTTACTGCTGATGGGCGTCCACTCCAGAGGGATGGGGTGACATCAATCTGCCTCACGAAGCCCAGGGTCAACTCTACTCCTAAGAAGAGGTTCCAGCCCAAGAAAGCTCATGTTTTTCAGTGATCAGAAATGCAAGTTGCTTTGAAACACATTTTCATTTCCACACCCCTTCCTCGCCTCCCTGGATGTCTCAGTTATGTAAGGAGGAGTCTGACAGTCACAGAACCACATTCCCAAACTCGAAAAGAAAGCAAGGCCAGGTTTTTATAAATTATTTAAATCGTGTGTTGAGCTCAAGGAAAAAAAAAACACGCTCCGCTTTAAGGTGAAGATGGATGTTTTCTGAACCTCATGGTGAGCTGAGAATCTGCACCGTGAGGGCTACGGGGGAAACAGCCAATGACGGCGGCAGTTAAATGCACTGAAAGGTATCCTCGTTCACACTTCATCATGCTGGGTGTGAAGGTCTGGAAGCAATGAGGACTCAGATTCCAGCACTAAGCTGAGCCGTTCTGTTTTCGCAGTGAAATTAGATCCTCTCCGTACGGTTTTCTCTAAAGATGAGCCAACCATATGGAACACACGGTGCGGTTAAATGCGTGTGTGCATTAGTTCCTTCTTGGTTCCGTTAAGCTTATTGTATTGACAACAAATCAGAAAAGCTGGGAAAGCAAGGAATTGTAAGAATTAAAACAAAGACATTGTTGAAAAATATTATCGTCGCTCTGCAGAGCTCTACGGAGTATGTGGGTCAGCTGTTCTTTGCTGTAACGAAATACCTGAGGTGATTTACTTATAAAGAGAAAGGGTTGGTTTGGGGTTATGAGGATACAGGCTGGCAAAGGCAGGAGCGTGGAATGGAATAAAGTAAAAAGGAAGAGGGAAGAGTCTGTGGTCCCATAATCCCTCTCCAAGGGCACATCCCAGGTGACAGAGCCTCCTCCCACCAGGCCATCTCTGGATAGCACCACAAGATGGCAGCCAGATCATCAACACATGAGACTTGGGGGACAGTCAAGCTCCAGACCACAGCAATAATAGTGTCCCTGGAGACAGAAGACAAAGCTAAGGGCTTTGGCATTAGGTACCTTGCTTCATTGGCTTTGCATACATTTTTAAAAAATCACATGCAGAATTATTGACCATAATCATGGCTGCACATCCTTGTTCCCCTTCCAGACACAGCTGCCAATACTCACTTGGTTTTTATTATCCTCCTAAGAACGTTTACACTTTTATTACACATGCACATCTGTAAATAATATTTAGGAACCATCCATATGAATAAGCTATGCAGACAGCGTCATGTGGAATTCTTTGTCTTGCTTTTTTCACACAAAATTGTGTGTTTGAATTAGTCACGCTGATGGGAGAGGGTATAATTCATTGATTTAAGTACAGGAAACATTTCATTGTGTGTATATCCTACAATACATGAATGCATTCTGCATCAGTGAACTTCTAAGTCGTATCCAGTCTGGGGATATCAGACTCAAGGTTGTAATTTGTTTACACCATGCTCAGGACTCACATTCAGAGAGTTTTCATTGCCAAAACTGGGAAAGAATTATATGAATCAAAATAGACAAAGATGTTGAAAAATATAGTCCCTATATATAGTTGTGTTAGTCAGCTGTCCATCACTATAACAAAATACCTGAGGTAATTTACTTATAAAGAGAAAAGGTGCCAAAATATTCCAGAGTTTCCCTAGAGAATATAATGAGCAACGCAGGTTTCTTACTCAGACCTGTGCCAGTCAAATTAAATGGACTTTCTTGAGGTGAAATTCACATGTTGCTGTGTTCAAGGAAACACCTGAGCTTTGACTTTGCCCCCTGTTACCAAAAGCCCATCAAAGGAATGGTTTTAATTATAAATGTTCCTATAAACATATAGTGTCCTGAGCCTCTGGGAATGGAAGTTCATTCTTCTGTGTTATTTTGTAATTTCTCGACTTACAGGGAGGTCAAGCTCTTTCCTGGCCATTTGTGTTTTCTTTTCAATGAATTTCATTCCATCTACTCTGCCCACTTTTAAATGCCTTGAGGATATTTTAAAAATACTAATTTGTTGGGTTTTTAAATGTCAGGGTTAGTGACGTTTCCGTTACCGTAAAAAAAAATACCTGACTCAGCCAACTTATGAAGAGAGAAGATTTTAACGTGGCTCAGAGTTTTGGAGGGTTCAGCCTGTGATTTGTTGGCTCCATTGCTTTGGGGCCTTTTTCAGGCAACAGATCATGGTGGAACATGTGGTGGGAGGAGCCCACTCATTTCTTGGTGGGTGCAAGAGGGAGGAAGGTCCCACAATCCCACATTCCCTTTGAGGATACTTGCCCCAATGACCTAACTTCCTCCCCTGAGACTCTGCCTCTTAAAGGTACCAGCACCTCCCAATAGCTCTAAGCTGGGGATAAAGTCCTTAATACATGGGTCTTTGGGGAAGATTCCAGATCTAAATTATAGTGTGTGTAACTGTGTGTGTGTGTGTGCTTGTATACATGCATATTCATCCCTATATACATATATTCAGCCTTCCATGTCTGTGAGTTCCACATGCATGTATCCAACCAGCCACGGATGAAAACTCTTCCAAAAACTTGCATTTGTACTGAACATTGGTGGACTCTTCTCAAGTCACCATTTCCTAAAAAACACAGCGTAACAACCATTCCCGTAGCATTTGCACAGTATTGGTATTCCGAGTAATCTAGAGATGATTTAAATGCACACAAAAGGATGTCCAGAGGTTCATGCAGATGCTCAGGGCTTTTATACGAGGGACTTGAGCATCCCTGGACTTTGATATCTTCTTTCTGTGTCTTGATTTTCACTTCATTTATGGTCTTTCACTGAGCAAAATGGAAGGAAATGTCAGATCGTCAAAGCTTCTATGGGTTTTGAAGATGATTGGCATGGTGTTACAGTTTGAGGAGTTCCTGAAAGGGCCTGCACGTGTGCTCAAGAGTCTGGGATGCTAACAGAGAATGTTGCATCCCCTTGGAAATTTCAACCTGCCCCTGCCTAACCAGTCTCTCTCCCCACCTCCCCACAAGAGGCAAGTGCTGGGATCAGCTCCTTCACCATAGATGAGTTCTGCCTTTCCTGGGTCTCATGCAGATGTGGCTTTCCAAAGGACTCTCCTGTGCGTGGCTTCTTTCTACTCAAACATCATGTTCCTGGGACTCATCCATGCGGTGGTGTGTATCACTATTTCTTTCCTTCCTATTTCTGAGCAGCAGTTGCTGCATGAATAGACCTCCATTTGTTTACCCCTCCTCCTGCAAATGAATGGACTTTAGATTATGTTAGGGTTTGGAGGTGAGGTGTCCCCCAAAAGCTCACTGTGAGACATGCAAGAAGGTTCAGAGGAGAAATGACTGGGTTGTGAAAGCCTCAATCCAATCAGTGATGTCATCCCCTGATAGAGATGAACTGAGTGGTAACTGAAGTGGCAGATGTGGCTGGAGGAGGTGGGAATTGGCGTGTGGTTTTGGGTATATATTTGTATCTGGAGAATGAGTCTCTCTGCTTCCTGATGATGTGAGCGGCTTCCTTCTGCAACCCTCTCCTGCCATGACGTTCTGCCTCACCTTGAGCCCTGAGGAATGGAGCCGGCCTTCTATGGACTGAGACATCTGAAACCATGACCCTTCAAATAAACCTTCCTCCTCTATAATTGTGATGGTCAGATCATTTAGTCACAGCAGCAAAAAAGCTGACTGAAACAGATTGTTTCCAGAGGTTGGCAGTCATGAGTGTGACATGCGTGGACACGTCTTCCTGGGGACATACATCTTCATTTCTCCTGGGTCAATACTCAGGAAGCAACAGCTGGGTTGCAGCAGAAGATTTTAAACTTTGGAAGACTCAGCCAGGATGGTTTCCAAAGGAGCACCTCCGGTGGCCACGGCCACACTTGTGGGAGCTGAGATTGTTCTACATACAGTTTGTCGACCTTCGATTGTCTCAGTCCTTTTAATTTTGGTCCCTGCAAACGGTGTTGGGTGCCTTCTCTCTGGGACTTAAATTCACACTTCTCTAGTGATTAATGCCCGCGAGCACTTCCTCCTGGACCTTTAGATTGCTTTTTCTGCAAGCTGCCCGAGTCTGCACCTGGCACGCCTTTCTCCCTAAGGCATGGCGATATTCACATGCTATTTTAAGGTCCAGACCTGGGTCAGATGCACGGAGTGCTTAAGTTCCTCCTATTATTAGGTCTTCATTTTTCATTTTCTTAATGATGTTTTTCAATGAGAAATTTTTTGGAAAGCCTCATTTATTAACTTTTTCCCCCTCTACAATGAACACATTGTGTATCCTGTCCAAAATCTCTTTTTGGCAACCTTGGGATCATACAAGAATGCACTGTTTGATTCCAGGTGTTTTGTGGCTTCGGATTTTCCATTCTTGTCCCTGGTGCATTTGGATTCTCTATTTTTCTTCACTGACATCCCTTGGTTCCATTCCCGTTTGTTTTAAATTGTTAGCATCGACATAGAACTGGCCGGGGGCAGACCCTCCTCCTTCCCTGCATCTGTGGGTGGCTGCCCGGTGCACGCGTCACGTGGGAGCCGAGTCTTGAGATCAGGGAGAGGGTAGCGCCGTAGGGCAGGGCTCGGGCTTTCCCCTGGTTTGCTTGGAGGTTTTGCAGGCTCACCCAGCTCAGGAACCAGGCTGGGATTTAAGCTGATCTGGCAACAGGCTCTTGTGAATCTCTCTGTCTCTGGAATGAGCTCCCCATAGGTCACCAGATAAAACACAGGATCCCACTTAACTATTCACTAAATAAAGCACAGCTGTGATCCAGCTAGTGCACAGAACATAGTTATATAGTGATTTAGGGGCTGGGGGTCTCGCTCAAGGGCAGACTGTGTGTTGAACCTCCATGATGCCTTGGGTTCAATCCCCAACCCCCAAAGAGAAAAAGAAAGAAAAAAAAATGAATCATTATTTTTCTGAAATTCTAATTTTTTTTTCCAGAATCCTGTATTTTTATTTGGGAAATCGCCCAACCCTCCCCCTTATTCTGTTTCTCAGGTGCCCATGTGCTTGTGATGCTGTGAGCCTCCCTCCCTTTCTGTGCTTGAGGCCACCTTTGGGGTCAAGCAGCAAGAGATGAAAGATCGCAAGGGATCTTTTCCTGAGAGGGTCCCTTTTCCTGAGGGATGGATGGGGTGGGTCTTGCCTTGGCATTTTAGCTGGTGACCAGCTGCTCCGCTGGCTGATGCAGGACAGGAGAGGAAACCACATGGAAAGAGCAGAAGCCTGGATCCCCTGCACATGTCTGGAGAGCGACGTCCCCCAAGCTATGGTGTCAGGATCTCCATTCAGTTCCAAGCCTCAGGCTGCCCTCTCTGCAGTGCTGGAAGACCAAGAAAGAAAACGTGAAACTCGGCCTTGGGACAGGCACTTAGGCAAAGACATCCTCAGTACCCAGTGTGATGGGTGTTGTCCTCTCCACCTGGCCCCATGATCATTTGGGGACAGTCTTTCCTTGAGCACATAGAATCACTTGGGCACTGTTGCACGTCCGTGTGTGTGTGTGCGCGCGCGCGTGTGTGTTTTCTCAAACAGGGTTCTTCGACTGAAGTTCAAAGAAGGATTCACCCAACAGTGGAGCTCTGTCCTCTGTCTCCTTCAAAGGGAACGAGAACTGTGGACTCCCTGACTTTCTCCATCTCATGCCATTTGCTGCTCCAAAGCTCCCAGAGTGTCTTTCTCTGAATGCCCCATATCCGCCTTAGGACCAGATCCTCCACCAAAACTTCTGCTGTCATGAATCCCCTCTCCAGGAACTGCATCATCTGGGGGAGGTTGGCTCATTTCACGGAAGACCCAGGTGGAGTCCACCCCAGATGGACCTGGACACAAGCTCTCACCTACTCTTTAGGTCCATCTGTCTTGGCCCAAGCCATCCACTCTCCCCTGAGCTGTCCAGAACCCCCTTCCCTCTCTTCTATGGAGAGGGTACGTAAGCTTCTCCACAGTACCTTCACTCAGGGATGATTTTCTTCTTTCCTGGGCTGTCCCCTGTGTCTGCAATCAGTTTGCATACTAGTCTCCTATTCATCTCTCTACTCTCAGTAAATGGCAGAGAATCAAGGATCAGACCTTCCAAAGGCAGAGTGTGCATGTTCCTCTCCCATAGGTCTGTCCACATCTCCTTCCTCTGACCCCATGCGGCCCTGATTCAGCCTCGATAGCTGTAGATTTCGTAACTCTCCAAAGCAAGCAGATTGAGCCCTGGTCCTTGTTTACCCAGTCTGCTTCCATGACTGCAGGTCCTTTGCAAACCCACTCGTATTTTGGAACAGTTGCTGAGCAAGGATTGCTGATATGCTACCAGAATTGACCTCCATCTGTCGATAATCCACGGAGAATGGAGGCTTAACAACGGCGAGTCTTCTCATCTGTGAGTGTGGCGTGTCTTTTCGTTTACCTACGCACACTTTCATTTATTGCAGCGATGTTTTACAGTTTCAGAGTAGAGGTTTTGCTCAACCTTTTTTAAATTTATCCAGAATAATCTACATTAAAATGTTATTATGGAGGGTATTTTGGTATTAAGACTCCATTTGCTTATTACTAGCATTTTGAGATAGAATTAATGTCTATATCGCCCTTGTATTCTGTACTGAAGATAAGTTCAGTAATTAGGACTAAGACCTACTTGTATGCCTAAGCAGTTTCTATATAGAAAATCATGTTGTCTGCAAATATGATCCTATTTCCATCTTTTTAAACATTCTCAACTTACATAAAACAATATATTCCATTATTACTCTATGATCCTCAGTGAATTAGTGGATAAAAATGAGAGAATCATCTCTCTTTTTTTGTTAATTTAGCTGAAAATATTCAGACTTTTACCTTCAGACTTAATGATCTTAACTGGGTCTTGAATTTTGTCAAAAGTCTGCTCAAATTCTACTAAAATTCCTTTTCTGGTCTTTTTTTTTTAATTTACCCAATGCCTTACATTTTTGAAACTTCAGATTAATTAACCATTTCTACATGCCCCAGAGTTCCCAGCCAAAGGTGCATGGAGAAGTGTGAGTTTAGAAGTGAAATGATGTGGATTAACTCAGTGGAAACTGTAGGCAGGTGGGGTGTGGCTGGAGGAGCTGGGTCACTGGCACCTGCTTTTGGGGTTTCTATCTTGTCCCTGGTGAGCAGAGCTCTCTCTGTTCCCCAGTGCCATGTCCTGAGCTGCTCTCCTCCTCCATGCCCTTCCGCCATTTTGTTCTGCCTCACCTTGGGACAGAGCCATGGAGTCGGCCAACCATGGACTGAACCTCTGAAACCATGAGCCCCAAATGAACTTTTCTTCCTCTCAAATTGTTCTTGCCAGATCTTTTGGTCACAGCAATGAAAAAGCTGACTTAATCAGATCTGAAATGTAACTGCCCCTCTTAGCTCTAAGCCAGGAGATGGTTATCCTATTTCCTGGTTATGAGTCTGACCATTGGTCTGACCATTGGGCACCCAAACTTACACACTTAAATATAAGCAAAACTCACTCTGCAGCACACAGTGGCTTCTATCACCTTCCTTCCCTGAGTCTCTGATTTGCTGTAGTGAATCTAGCTCCATTAACCCATGTAGGCACAAAATCACAGAGTCCTGGTTCTTCCAGGGAAGCCAGGAACCAATGAACCCGGAGTCCCAGTGCGTACTCTGGACACTGGGTGATGTCATGCCTATATCTAAATATCCACTCTTCACGTTCGTCTGCATCACTACATGTTTAAAACCAAAGAGATTGAACACATGGCTGTCTCCTGAGTTTTGTTTAGTTGTTATTTTATTTTTATTTTTTTAATCCAATAAAAGAACTCTAAAGAATCCTCACCAAAGTCACAAAGCAGTGCTGGCCCTTGGACACTATGTCTTTGCCCTTGACCTCAGAGTCCTGAGCAGCATCATGGTGTGCATGCTCTGTAGGAAAAGCTGTCTTGTTTACATTTCTCTTTCATTCCTAAGCCTTGTCCAGCCACCTCCCCCAAGGACAAACCACATGGCTCATCCACAGCAGAGGAAGTGCAGATGATTTCTAGTCCAGTGAAGGGCAAGGAGGAGGAGCTGAGCAGTAAGCTCCCCCCCCAGCTGGAGGGGCTGTGATGCTATGATGAATAGTCACTACTCCGTCTCATTCTTACAACAACCAACTCAGAAGCCCTGAGAGCTGCATCATTCTCTTCCATGAGCAGAATGACCCAGCGATTTCCCATTGGGCTCCATTTCTTCAAAGGTCTAGGACCTCCCAACATGGCCACACTGGGGACCAAGTTTCCAATATAAGAGCCCTTGGGCGATACACTCAAACCCCATCACCCAACACCACACAGCAGATCACAGGTAGTGCGAGACTTCAGCAATGCCAGCTCACTGTGTTCAATCATACTCCAAATGAGAATGATTGCTTCCACCTTGCTAGTTAACTCAGAGGAATTCATGAGACTTGTAAAGTCCCTCCCCCACGGCACCTGTTCCAAACTTCTAGTTTATCTGCAACGTGGAAGCCAGATCTAAAAGCGCTAAATCATTAAGAGATCTGTGTTCTCGTTATCTCTTCTTACTAACCCATCGTAGTCCTTGACACGGCTCCATAGATGATGCTTTTATCTTCTATTTGCATCCGTTTTTGTAACACTGGGAATTTGCTGACTCAAAGGAGACCTTGAACTCTCAAGACGGAATGTTTCCTTCCAAAATCTAGGGGTAAGATTTATATTCAATGCTGCAGCGCTGGTGCACGCCACTCTGATGAACGCAGCCTCTTAACAATGGGGATCGACGTGTGTCTTCTTATCTCATGAGGAGCAGATGGAGGGACAGTGTGGGGAGACGGGAGCAGGGGGTTGTCATCTTGTAGGATTAACAGTGAGGCTGATGTCCAGCCTGTGTATGAGTCAGAGAAGAACCTCCACATCTGTTCAGGGCAAAATCTCTAGCAGAAGAAGTAGAATTGAAGACATCTTCTCCATCTGCTGGTGCCTCTCTTCTTTTTCCTGCCCCAGGGGAAGCTCTCTCTTCACTCAGAGCCCAAGGTAACAGCACTGTAGGGAGGATCCTGAGGAGGTTCAAAATATAACCAATTTTTACTTTAATAGACAATGATCCCAAAAGAGTATCTGGATTGAGCATTATTTTATCTTGAACTTAATTAAGAGAAAGTTCATGAAAATAGTCCAAAGTAGTATAAACGGATTAAAGGAGAATCCAATTTCCTCTCTTATGACCTGTGAATCCTCTCCTTCATCTTCTTCCATTA
Organism: Glaucomys volans; assembly: GCA_020662805.1. Taxonomy (NCBI): domain Eukaryota; kingdom Metazoa; phylum Chordata; class Mammalia; order Rodentia; family Sciuridae; genus Glaucomys; species Glaucomys volans. Next base: position 112,609 of record JAJEJO010003132.1, read on the forward strand.
TCTTTTCCCTGTTATTTAATTTATCTTTTTAAAAAAAAAATTTACGGTTTGCCTGTTCTGGACTTGCAAGATCACCAGAACAGTTCTCAAAGGAGGTCTCCTGACAGCTGCCAGAGTAGGATTCCATCAGTGATCCCAATTAAGGGGGATGGAGGTTGTAACCATTGATTTCACCAACACTCTTGACAAGACTTAATAGCAAATAGGCTAAGAAAATAAGACAGGTGTATTCTTACCTTCTCACCTATCTCCTCTTACTCTACTCACCAAGCCTGCTCACCACCTCCACTTCTGTTTTAGATTGTTTTCTTATCACTATGACCAGAAGACCTGACAAGAACAGTATAGTCAAGGAAGTTTATTTGGGCTCATGGTTTCAGAGGTTCAGTCCATGGTTGGCCGACTCCATGGCTGTGGCCCAAGGTGAGGCAGAACACCATGGCGGAAGGGCATGGAGGAGGAGAGCAGCTCAGGACATGGCACCAGGAAGCAGAGAGAGCTCTGCTCACCAGGGACAAGATAAAAATCCCAAAGGCAGGTGCCCAGTGACCACCTACCTCCTCCAGCCACACCCCACCTGCCTACACTCACCACCCAGTTAGTCCATTCAAGTGGATTAATCCACTATTATGTTATACCTCTCAAAACTCCATCATTTCACTACTAAACTTAGAGGAGGAAAAATTTATTTGGACTCATGGTTTCAGAGGTTCAGTCCATGGTTGGCCGACTCCATTGTTCTGAGCCCAAGGTGAGGCAGAACATCATGGTTGAAGGGCATGGAGGAGGAAAGCAGTTTAGGACATGGCACCAGGAAGCAGAGAGAGGTCTGCTCACCAGGGACAAATATAAACCCCAAAAACACACCCCAGTGATCCACCTCCTCCAGTCAGCCACACCCCAGTTGCCTGCGGTCACCACCCAGTTAGTCCATTCAAGTGGATTAATCCTCATGATCTAATAATTCTGCCTGGAATATTCTTGTACTGTCTCACCTATAAAGTTTTGGAGATCACCTTATATCCAAACCATAACAAACTGAAACTCTATCCAGTTTCCAAATTTCATCTACTTCTTCACTAATTGTAATAAATCCTCACATCATGAAGTGGTCACCACACACACACACACACACACACACACACACATACTGAATTTGCTATGTTCTTGCTGTTACCACATACTGCCACCTGATTGAACCATGCACACGTATGAGATTTCCCCCCTCTAGATAGACAATTAGGTCCTGAAAGGCATGAACCAGAGTGGATGTCTTAGCATCTACCACTGTGCTTTATTTAGGGAAGATGGCCAATAAACTATTTTTCATTGCCAGGATTTCCAATTTGCTACTAGCAACTGTTTAGTTTTTTTCACTGCTGCAATCCAAACACCCGACAGCAATTTTAGAGGAGGAAATTTATTTGGTGCTCACAGTTTCAGAGTCTCAGTTCATGGACAGCCAACTCCATTGCTCTGTGCCTAAGATAAGGTGGGAAACTCATAGTAGAAGCATGCGGTGGAGGAAAGCACCCAGGGACATGGCACCAGGAAGCAGAGGTGAGTGCCACTCACCAAGATCAAAGATGTACCCCTAAGGCATGCCCCCAGTGATCCATCTCCAGCCACACCCTACCTGCCTGGTTACCACTGAGTTAATCCCTACCAGGGGATTAATGCACCCATGTGTTAAGGCTCTCATAACCCACTCATTTCACTTCTAAACTTTCTTGCATTGTCTCACACATGAGCTTCTGGTGGACACCTCACACTAAACCATAAGAGCAATGAATAGTTTTGTGTTTGAAGATCTGCTCACTTAAGAACATACTTAATTGTTGTCTATACCCATCTGAAATTTCAGAAGAATACAAGGAGAGGTCCACTGGTCCGTTTTTATCTGCAATTTCACTTTCCACAGTTTCAATTGCCCATAGACAGCTAAAGTCAGAAAATATTAAATAGAAAATTCCAGAAATAAATAATTTGAAATTTTAAAATAACTTTTATTATAGTGCTATCATGATTTTAATCTGGAACAACCCCCAAAGTTTCATATGCTCAGAAGTGAGGGGGGGGAGGACTTTGGGAGAATGATTAGATCATGAGGGCCCTGACTTCGTTAGTAGATTATTCCACCTGTAGATGAATGGACTCCTGGGAGTTGGGACCTACTTGGAAGGAGTAGCTTACTAGGGAGTAGCTTACTCTGGAAGAGTTTATCTTCTCCCTGGCCCTTTTGTCTCCTCTTTCTTTCTGCTTCCTGGCTACCATGAGCTGAGAAGCTTTCCTCTAACACTCTCTTCTGCCAGGATACTCTGTCTCACCTCAGGACCAAATCCAAAATGGTGGACCGTGGACCAAAACCCCTGAAACCATGAGCCAAAATCATTTTTTCTTCCTTTAAGTTGTTTTCCTCAGGTGTTTTATCACAGCAACGAAAAGCTGACACACACAGCCTAAATCTGCACTTTCAAGATAGTGTTAAATAGATGTGATTTATGTTGCTTATATTTGTAATGAAGAATTTTACATCAGAACAACAATTTTAACTTCTGGAAATCAGTTGCCCAGGGACAATGAGAAGCAGGCATTCAAGTCTTCATTTTTGCCTCCATTAAAGCAGTGAAGAATTGGGGTGTGTTGACTCTCAGTTTTGCACCAACTTGGTCCCTTTCCATGGGTACATTTTGTAGATAGTACAAAGAGCACTGAGAGTTCACATGGATAGGAGGTGGAATGTATTTAAGCCCTCAAACAAATTCCAGATTAAACAGAGATTTATTGTGTTGGCTTCTCTTTCGTCCTGGCAGTTTGGAGCTCCCAAAATATCTGAGGGGAGAAAATAAAATTTTAAAAATTGAAAGGAATAGCATGGGATATAAGCAACAGAGAAAAGCTATTAAAAAGTGCAGCAGTTTGATGATGAAGCAATCACAGGTTCTTAGATAACAGAAATGCTACATTCTTTGCAAGAAAAGGATGCGAGCTTAGAAAACAAGAAGTATGTTGTTCTGAATTCAGAAGAGGGGCTGGTCTTCTCCATATGGACTCTGTGAGGAACCTGATGGGCAGGTGGGAAGGAAACTGCTGGTTTGGAGCTAGTGATGGATGCCCTGGGGTTCAGCTGCAACCTCCCTGCCAAGGGGACTCCAGGTGTTTCTGAAAGGTAATGCCACATCCACCCATGATCTTCTTTAACTGAATCTAACAGACCACACATAGAAATGAGAAAAATAAAAGCAAACCATCAGAAATCAAGTTTGCTTGGAAACTTTGTCTTCTCCAACACAGGCCATGAAGAGGTCTGTTACAGACATTACCAGAAACATCACAAGGAAACAAAAGCAGCACCTGCTCATTATTGGTTTAATAACATTCATCGAGCATCCATCACATGCCAGGCATGGAGAAATAAAAATAAGGAGGACAGGGAACCAGATGTACACATACATACTACCAGTCCAAGGTGATCCTTGGTGTGTGTGTGTTCGTCAGCTGACTGCTACTATCACAAACAACCCCGGTAATCAACTTATAAAGAGAAAAGGTTGATTGTGGGATACAGTTTAGGAGGGTTCGGCCCATGGTCAGTTGCTCCTGCTCTGTCTGGTCCCGTGGGGATGTAGCATATTGGGGCAGGAAGCACGTGTCAGCAAATTTTGAAGCAAAAGAGAAAGGAAGAGGAAACCATCAGGGTTCCAATATCCCCTTCAAGGGTAAGCCAACCCAATAACCTAACTTCCTCCCACCAGGCCCCGCCTCTTAAGGCTCCACCCACTCCCAATGGCTCTATGCTGGGGAAAGACAAGGGCCGTTGGAGGATATTTATCCACACCATAGTAATGTGTTTTCTAAGCACCATTTCCTAAGAATATTCACAGATGATGGATTGGAATAATTGTCACAATTATTACAATTCTTATTGCAACAAGAATTATATTACAATAATAATAATTCTTGTTGCAATAAGGATCAGAGCTTTATCTTCTCTATTGAGAACCTCAGAATAAGTCATTGTTTAGATAAGATGAAACTCCTTTCTGCATTACAGGCTGCAATCATTTATTTGAACATGGTTTTCATTACCCTAAAATGAAAATCATGCCTCTAGTTCTTCCAGGAAGGTCACTCAGGCAACGTGCCCTGGCTCCGTAACCAAGACACAATGATACATAAGCATGCATAAAGAGAGACGCAAGAGAGAGAACAAAGATGTTTTATTCTCAGAATAGTGGTCTTTATTTTTGCCTATTTCTGAAAGCTATCTCATAAAATTGTAAGCGAAGATGTAATTTGTGATGCATAAACATACTTTTCAACAATATTCACACATCTGTTCATGAGTTTTATTAATTTGTTCTAAAATGGCTCAACTATGCAACTGTATGTTATCATGCGAATGACGTATTTGTATTCAATGGCATTAAAATAAACATTACTAAGTACACGATTTGATGTGATCGCTCTTCTCCTGGTGAATGCAAATGCTAGAATTTTAGCTTGAAACTTGGTCTAGGTGGCACTTGTCAAGGTTTAGAGTGTCAAAAAGCTCCCGGGATCATGCTAAAGTGGAGATGCTCGTTCCCAAGGACGGGGTGGGGTCTGAGCCTCCGAATTTCTCAGCACCGTCCGGATGTGCTGAATCTGCTGGTGCATGGATCGCACTCAGACACAGCACAGAATGAATGCTGACCTCTACCTCCGTCCCAGTTCATCTAAACCTTCTGTGCGATCCGTCATGGCCATTTAGCTAGATTATTCATATGGTCAACTATCATCCCTGTTGGTGGCTCCCTGGACTCCAACCCACTTACTGGACCTGGGGGTCCAGTTCCTTTGTGCAAGTTTTTCTTGTGGCCTTTTCCTGAGTAGAGAAATCGTTGGCAACTCGGGATGGTCCTCCCATGCATTCTCTTGAGGGCGGCCATACAAAATCATCTGTCTAGAGTCAACGCCGGGGATGGATTGGGACTTCCTGACGCTTTGTTTTGTTTTAGTGTAATAATGATGCAATGCTTAGCCGGGCGTGGTGGTGCACGCCTGTAATCCAAACGACTTGGGAGGCTGAGTCAGGAGGATCATGAGTTCAAAGCCAGCCTCAGCAACTTAGCGAGGCCCTAAGCAACTCAGTGAGACCCTGTCTCTAAATAAAATACAAAATAGGGCTGGGGATGTGGCTCAGTGGCCAAGTGTCCCTGAGTTCAATCCCTGGTTCCAAAAAAAAACAAAGAGTAAAAATAATGATGCAATGCTAATCAGGAAAAATAGAGGGAACAGATTATTCTCATTTAATTTCTCTTTTTTCATTTTTACAGATGCCCTTTGATTCACTGTACACAAATGGGGTACAACTTTTCGTTTTTATGGTTGTGCACGATGTAGATTCCCACATTCCTGTGATCATGCATCTCATCTAATTTCCTACGCTCATCAGAGTGCATAAACTGAATCATGTCTCAGAGTGCATGAATGGAATCCTTTCTTATTTTCCCAAATAATTATAAATTTTAGTAATAATCCTATTATAGGAACTAGAAGTTATCGAACACCTTCTGTGTGGGGTTGGCTGGATCGTTTTCTCAAATTCTCCCAAGAACCTTCCTATTTTGCTGGGAGGAAACTGACTTTCGATAGGTTTCTCATCTCTTCTTTGTAAAACTTGCCACCAGCTCAGAGTGGACTCTGTCCTGGGGCTGGATTCGCTGCAGCCGGGCACTTGGGCTTCCTTCGAGAGCAGATGCTCTGCTTGGGCCACCAAAGGAAGTCCCTGCCGTCACTGTGGGAGGGCAGCAGGCCGTGACAGCCCCTTACCTGCCTTCCTCTTGCCTTCCTCTTGTGGAATCTAATTACCCCTGGGATCGATGCCCTGCCTTCATTCCGGCTGAGTCATGATCGCTTCTTGGTGTGTGGAAGCTGGGGTTGAGATTCTCGTCGTGCCTTCTCCTGGGCTGCAGGAGGACGGAGACTCTGTTGCTCCTTCTTGCAGCTGATTCTGCTCTCTCTGCACCATGTCCAGCTCTCCGCAGGAGGAGACCGACTCTGCTAGAGTTTCAGAGGAGGACCAGCCGCCTAGGTGCCCTTGGGGGTCCACTGCTTCCTGACCAGCAGGAACGGTGTCCTGACATCCCTGCTTCCTCCTGCTCTCTGTTCCTACGCTCTGCTCCCTTGGCCCAGGAGGACTTTATCTCCCTGTGCCGTCCCACCTGAGGGTTGACCAGAGAGCCTCCATGCTTTGAGCTCTCTCAGCTTTGCTTCTCGATATTTGAGTGCAAAATTTGGAATGAAAAAAAAAAAATACTGTTTCCAACACCCATTTCTTTTTTTTCTTTTTTTTTTTTTTTTTGATCCAGGG